>BSBM01001353.1:595000-781868 GCA_027924585.1 Larix kaempferi | reverse complement strand
AATTAAAAGGATCGCCCCTCCTTCATCTGGGAAGGAAAAATCAAAAGGATGAAACATACTCTTAAAAATTGGGCCAAGCTTATCACCTCCCCCATTACTAGAAGGACGAAAGCTCAATCTGATCTGGAAGCCCACCAATCCCTCATTGAAATTTCCTCTATCACTGATTATCTTCTCAGTAAATAAGGATCCCTTCAGAAAGCTTTTTTCTCTTCCTGTAGGTTAGAGGAGGAATACTGGAGACAAAAGTCTCGAAATCTATGGCTCCTAAGCGGGGACAAAAATCACCAAGTACTTTCACAAGGCAGGCTGAATCCCGGAAAACTTCAAAGCTGTCACCGAAATAAACCTTTCAAGGAGATGTTCTGAAGGACTTTAAGGATATTAAAAAAGCCGCTGTTTCTACATTCAATGACCTCTTCACGGCCCCTGAAGAGGATCAGATTGACCCCTCTGCTCATCCCTTTGATCTCATCCCTTCCCTCATTACTTCCGATGAAAATACCCACCTTACTTCCCCTGTAACTATGAGAGAAATTAAATATGCCCTTGAGCTTATGAAACCGGATAGTGCCCCTGGGCCGGACGGCTTTACTGCCCGCTTCTTCACATGCTGCTGGTCAATCATCAAATGGGATCTTCTTAAAATGGTTAGATACTCACAAGTGACCAACCGGTTAGGGTGGAAGCACTAACTCCTCTTTCCTTGCCCTTATACCCAAGGAAAAAGGAGCCTCATCTTTCAATCGATTCAGGCCGATCTCCTTGTGCAATACTGGGTACAAACTGATAACCAAAATTATCGCATCCAGGATTAAAAGATTACTGCCCAGATAATTCCCGAAAATCAGGCGGTTTCATCAAAGGCAGAAGAATCCTGGATAACATCATCCTCGTTCAAGAAGCAATTCATTCAAGATGCCTCCGAAAAGAGAAAGGTATGGTCCATTAAACTTGATTTAGCTAATGCTTTTGACCGTGTTAGACATGAATTTCGTTTTCAGTAATGAGAAAGTTTGGCTTTTCCAATCATTTCATTAGCTGGGTCAAAGGTTGTGTGAGTGGGCCATGGATAGCCCCTTTGGTCAATGGATGCTCAACAAGCTTCTTCAAAGCGACTCGAGGTCTTAGGCAAGGATGCCCGCTGTCCCCTCTGCTCTATGCTATTCAAGCCTCTGTGCTTAGCCTTCAGCTCAACTACTGTCAGGAGATACACACCCTTCCTGGCCTAAGAATGGCGAATAACGTCCATGATATAAACCATGCTCAATTTGCTGATGATACCTTACTGTTGGGAGGTGCCAGTATCCACTCAGCTGAATATTTCAGACACGAACTGGAGATTTATAAGAAGGTTTCTGGAAGCAAAATTAATTTCCAAAAGAGCAAAATATATAGTTGGAACTGTTCGGCAAGAGTGCTCCGGGAGATTGCTAATAAACTGGGAATGGAAGGGGCTTTAGATTGGGATGATTTCAATTATCTTGGCATACCAATATGCAAATCTAAAGTCAATTCGGTTAAATGGAATGCCATCCTGGATAAAATCAAGGGAAAATCCAAAACTGGAGTGCTAATTGGCTAAACCTGGCTGGGAAAATGGTTCTTCTCAAGTCTGTTTTGAACAGTATGCCTATTTATCAATCATCCATCCTGGCTCCGCGCCGGGAGTGGTTATTCGGAAGATTGAAGCCTGCTCAAAAAATTCATCTGGGAAGGTGGGAAAGGAAACGAAAAGAAACTGCACCTCATTAGCTGGGAAAAATCCAAAAACCAAGGAATGAGGGAGGACTGCAGGTAAGAAGTCTCTCAACCCAGATCTTGCCCTTGGTGCTAAACTTCTATGGCAGCTGATTTCCGGAAAGATAGCTGGAGCAGAAGAGTTCTAAGAAAAAAATACTTTCCAGGTTCTAGAAAGAGATGTTTGGACAGTCAACCTCAGCGCAGAGTAGGCTCTCCAATCCATGCAATCTGTCTTAAAGCTCTTGTATCTGTTTACTGGATCCCTGGAAGTGGGAAAAATATCAGAGTCCTGGGAGGACTCCATTTTAGGAGGGCCTCCATTGGGACATATCCGGAAGTGGAAAATATTAAAAAATGGCTGATTGACCAGGGAGTCACCTCATTATGGGAGATCTCAAATTGGAATGACAATTACTGGAGTGGCTGGGACTTTGGCAACCTCCCTCCGGAATTAGACGCTGAAGCAGAATTATTAACCGCCCTCCTTCAAGGCAAATCGCCCCTCAAAGAATCTTCAAGAGATAAAAGGGGATGGGGAAACATTTCGGGAAGGTATTCAGCTTCAGAAGGCTATAAACTTCTCAAAGCAACCCCCACTGCGGCGCCCAATCCAGCAATCTGGCGTTTTCTGTGGACCAAAGCATTCATTCCGAAAATTGATATTTTTTGCTGGATATTAGCCCATAATAGCATTCTTTCCGGAGAAAATCTGAAGAAAAAAGGAATGGCAGGTCCTTCCCGTTGTCCGCTCTGCAAAGAGGAAGAAGAAACCACTGATCATTTAATGGTTGGATGTCCATATGCGAGAGAAGTTTGGAGAGAGGCTTTAGCTATTCCTGATTTTCTCTTGCCAGGCACTACCAATGCCCTCTTCACCGATTGGATGCAAATCTCTCCTTTCAATATCTCCAAGAAAGCCCTGCTTCAAACTGTCTGGAGATGGATTCCCAAAGCCGTCTGTTGGAATATCTGGATAGAGAGGAACAATCGAATTTTCAGGGGAAAAGATCTCCCTCCATTTAAAATTGCTATGAAAGCCAAAGCTATCTTAAAGGAAGCAATTGATCAAAGTCCTTCCCTGATTAATAATACTCATCTCCAAACTGTTGAGGCGCAGTGGCTAAACCACTTTGAGCCAAACCATAGTCTACGAAGAGCTCCGATTCACTCATTGACTGCTTACTAGGAAATTAGGATGGATGATACTGCCTTCTGCAACTGGACAGCAACTATTACCGATATATGCCTCTTCTTCGATGGGGCATCTAAGGGCAACCCTGGCAAGGCCGGAGGGGGAGGAGTAATTTTCTCTCCAGATGGATCTATAGTTTGTAATTATGCCTGGGGAATTGGCACAGAATCCAACAACATGGCTGAATTCTGTGGATTATGGCAAGGTCTCCGAATTGCTCATTCCAAAAGTATCACTAAGATAATAGTGTTTGGTGACTCCAGACTTCTAATCCAATCAATGATTAAGAAGAAGCCTCCTTCCCAACTCAATCTGGGCATAATGTACCAAAAAATTCAGAGGATCTCCACAAGATTTGAATCCATAAAAAATTTTCATGTTTTGAGAGGGCTGAATGCCTTGGCTGATAATGAAGCCAACAATGCTTGCCTCCTGAGCAGAGGATCTCTACAGATCGATGGCCTTGTCTCTAGATGTGATGTACCCTAATTATAGAGGCCTCCTGTCCTGCAAAAGACTAGCTAATTCGCTTGGAAGTATTCAAAGGTATAAGGAGGAATTTCCTTCTGACAAACTTGGTATAAGTTCTTTGCACAAATCCTGTAGTCACGAGCCCTTTGTCTACAATTGTAACGCTGTGAAGTTAGTGGAAGTAAGTGGAAAACTGGGGAGTATTCAGTGGACACACCACTCTAAGCAGTGTGTTGAAGGAGCAATGGACTCGATGGGATTTTCACCATTCTCTGATCCGATTAATGAAGAAAGGCTGGAATCAATGGAGCAGGCTGTTGACAGACCCAATCGCCACTATGTCAAACATGACCGAAGCCTGCAAAAGACCAAGGTATCTGATGAAAAGAAATGGAATACATTAAGTGATGACATCAGAAAGATTAAGGAAGGCCACTCGCCCGCTCTGGAGGATCTAAAAGAAGATGTCCAGGTAAGTTTCAAAGACGCAGCCAATGTAAATGGGGATGTTGGAATCGTATCAATGCATTGGAACGAGCAGTCTGCAAGCTCACCGATAAAAGGAGAAATGATATCTGCACTGCTTGGATTTTATCCTGCTCTGTCTCTTGTCAGTTTATCCCATTCCCATATGGTCAAACGTATTCGCTCTCTTTGCTCATGCTACTTAAATATAAGTTTGTACTCCTGTAAAGTCGTTGGGCAAATCTGGAAGCAATCTCAAATTTCTGGGATATCTCAAATTACTGGGACTGAAATTATGTTAAAGCACTCTGCAACTGTTTTGCAGACCCCTAAATAATCTTCCACTATGTTATGGTCAAAAAAAAATATACTATAATATAATTAAAAATATTATTATTACATTTAAAATTGATATTATTATTTAATTAATTATATAACTATAACTAATTAAATAATTATTGTATTTTTTAAATTTTTTTTATGTGTTTATCATCTATTAATTTTATTTATTAAAATATAATTAAATAATAGTTATTTATAATATATTATTATATTATAAATAATTAAATTATTTAATTTTATTAAAAAATTATTAAAAACAAATTATTAACCTGTCAAATATATCATAATGTTAATAAATATCTCCAAAATATATCAGAATATTACACATATCTCCAATATTAATAAATTGATAATTTTAATCAATTATAATGTAATAATTAATTATTTAAATAAAAAATAATTATTTAATATATTATTAATTATTTAATTAATTAATAATATTATTAACTAAATAACAATATTAATTAATTAATTAACTAATATTATCATTCTCTAAATTATTTTATAATTATTTGGTTTAATTACTTATTATAAAATAATAGTAGTGCTTAATTAAACAATATTATTAATCAAACAATTAAAATATGGATTTCATTAAAATCATTCAACAATATTAATCTATTAATATTTTTAATTAAATAATCATTAACTAACTAATATTATTATTAACTAAATAACTATAATATGAATTAAATTATTTTATAAGTATTATGTTTAATTAATTATTTTAAAATAATAATATTCATTAATTAAGCAATGTTATTAATCAAACAATTAAATTATGTATTTCATTAAAATTATTAAACAATATTATTTTATTAATATTTCAGAGATGTGTATGTGCACACCCTTTATTAGAAATAGCCACATTACTAATATTATTAATGTGTTTGAATACGCTGATAGGCATAAATTGGGCACATACTTTTCATATTAATGTTTTTTTCCTATAGTATGTGTCCCATTTACGCCTATCAGCGTATTTGAACACATTAATAATATTATTAATGTGGCTGTTGCTAGTTGATAATTGCGTACCATTATATTTTCTTTACACATTCAAAGGACATGCATGTACCCTATAAAGTGAGGTTGATCTTTGCAAGTTGTTTTTTCGATTGGATACGTTTTATAGTCAATTGAATGTTGGAGTATAATGTCCGGCCAAGTAACAGTAGTGATAAAAGTTATTTTATTGGCAGATTTGGTCAAGTTTTACTTGCTTTTTCCAAGAAGAAAGGATGTGAAGCTAAGTGGTCTCTACACAAAGAAGGTATAAAAAGGATGACAGTTGATAGATGCCTTATGGGTTGTGCTTCTTACCTTGGCCCTTGCTTTTTAGTTGTACCTTTCACAACAAGATTTGATGATGCCTTCAAGTATTAGTTAATTTGAGGATTTTTTTAACGCCAATGTGAATAGATACAATTTTTTTTTGGCATGGGAATGTGCCTCATATTTGTTATGTATCACACTATTACATTGACACGGTGTCTAATTCTCTATAAACATGTGGTAACATTTTGTACTATGAGGTGCTTATGGTTGATATCTCTTCTTTACTATCTGAGTTTAGGACAAGTACAAAAATAAGCCATGGATATTGGAGGATGAGACAGGTCAACAACAATATCAAGGCTAGCTTGAAGGTTCTCAACATGCAACCTACTACCTATTTATGATGAATGGGAAGGATTTTCTTGCTATTCCCGTTGGTTCATGGTATGAATTAATGTTATAGTCTTTTTGTACTCACTATACATCTATTTTTTTTTTAACTTCAGCCTTTCCAAGAATTGTATATCAAGGAATCCTCATTTCTTCCCCACCCAATCTTGTACATTTATTCATTTTTATGACTTGGATTGCTTAGTTGCATAGTTAATCCCCTAAATGAATATTCCACTTAGTGACTAGGCTTGAAATTCATTTTTCTGTGAACTTTGAGTCATTTATCAGTTTGATTTGTGCCCACTTAATGTTTATCTTTATAGAATTTTTAGAGAGAAAGTTGGTCTACCTATGGCTATTTTTTAACTTTTTGTTAATGGGATGTCATTCTGTGATGATCGTTTTTGTTTCCCAGGATCATCTGTTTTCTTTAATTACTAATGGGCATATTTCAATTCAATCCATGTGGGGGTTTTCAATTACATAATTTCATATGTGATAGATATTAATGTTGATATTTGATGGAGAAACTGTATCAAATTGAAATGCCAAGGTCGGGGTCTTGTCCAATATATTTGATGTGGAGCCTGATCATTCAATTGGGGAAGGTCATTAATTCAACACTAAAACATGTTTTGTTTCCAGTTGCACATGTTACAATAGATTCCACATTAATCTTCTTTGTTTCTACTATCGAGAACATAAATAAGAGTGCTAAAACGAACTTACCCAACACCCATATACTGTTAATTGAGGGTACTTTAACGAATGCTACATCCATCAAAATGGGGAGAAAAATCCATGTAATTGAATATCATGCTTATTGAATCCAAATAGATAGCAGACACAACTTTTTGAAGTAGGTTTTGTCTAGGTGCTCTAGATCTGAAGTTTGATTTTTGTCTCGTGTAGGCCTCTAAGTCTAGAATAAATCTTTGGAGGAATGTGCTTGTATTTATTTGTCTTTGTATTTGGATTGTTTTCCTCTGTATTCTCTCACTAGAACCATCTAATTTGTCTGTTCCATAATTAATCTAAAAGGTTGTCTTTGGATTTCTTAGATTTTGTAATGTCCCCTTCGCCCATGAATTGCAGGGAAGGAAAACATTAACAACACACCGGGCTTTTGTAAAGACTTAGCCCCAATATTTTTTTCTCATAATTTCATAACAATTAAAACCTTTGTGTACAAATACAAACTCAATAAATCACAACGGAATTAAACATAACAACACACATAAGCATAGATTCGCATCAGCATACTTATTTCAAGCAATTAATAGGCATAGAATTCAATCCCCTTCTTATGCTACTTCATATCGATTTCATTAATTATAAAGAATAATCATTCAAATAACACATTGCAGAACACAGAATGTATATAATTTAATCCACAAGGAATACTTATCTTGCAACGCAATTGTCCAACGACTGGCTACGTAAGAGCAACGTTCCACCCAACCATAGATCTATGTCCAGCCTATATTCTTTCAGCTGAGAGATCACCCCCGAGCTGGGCTATGTATCCACTAAGGAGGAACTAGATGGCTCACTCACAGTCAGGGTTTCACTCAAACGGCCATGCTAAGCCAACACACAGTTGGGTTTTTCAAGAATGCAATAGGAGATGGAGGAGGATGCTAGTCCACTGAGCTCAATGCCAGAGCCACATACACTTCAATCCGGACTCAGCAATCCCACCCTCTGTTCATACATCCACTCTTGGATTTCTCACAACTCTTGTTACAAATAACCCCAAATCCGTCACTGATTTTCTGGGCAGTTAAAATTGGGTTTTCCCATGGATTTTGGGGTAGCTATTGCTCCCAAATTCGCCCCAAGGTTCATACCAACGGATCCCCCATTGGATTTCACTGTCCAATACCAAATCTTGATGTTTTCAGCTTCCCAAAACGTGGGTTCTCCCACAGTCACGATTTCTGGTTTTCTCCCTGCTGGGAACTCGTTTTTGGATGGAAATGATGCTGGGTCATTCACCATGGAATGGGGATGAGAATGAAGCAACCTCCCATGAGATTGAGTGACTTCTGGTACAAGAAAACAGAGCCCATACCTACCCATACGAATTTCAGGGCTGCCCATGCTCCATTGAAGCCATGGGCTGACATCTCAACCACTTCCTTACAACAGGCATAAATGTCATCTAGAAAAGTCAAATGGGTTCTCATAATGACATATGGAAACCTATGGTTCACTTCCTTAGCCCCCTCACCACTCCCTAGTGGATACACGTGGCCCCTTCTCATTCGTTGCCTCCATAGCCAGTCTTGGAATTTTATTGCATGATGTTTATTTACATCCTATTACAATTTCCATGGCTTAAGAGCACATGGGCATCAAATATCAATGCTTGCCCTTTTAAATCAAATTCAGGCTTTCAATAGCGGGGCCTTGGCCTTGAGCTCCACGCTCGGTAAACATACATTACATGTACACATCATTTACATTAAATGCTAATACATCCTAAGAGTCAGAATGGGACATTACAGATTTGGCCTTCTAGAGTGGACTATGGTCCAACTCTGTTCTATGTCCTCTTTCATTGGGTTGATGTTATATTTTTCCCCCGTGCATCAAATTTGAACTTTGATTTTTCAATTTTTCTACCCGATTTCAATCCCAAGGTCATTCCAACATTTACACTTATGAGATAAGGTTAACAGTTGAGAAATGCTAGTAGCGTAGTTTCTTCATGATCATGCAATTAGGTTTTTGGAACTTGATGCTCGGGAAATAGTCATAAAATATGACAGTGGGGGGATA
The DNA here is from genome assembly GCA_027924585.1 of Larix kaempferi. Classification (NCBI taxonomy): domain Eukaryota; kingdom Viridiplantae; phylum Streptophyta; class Pinopsida; order Pinales; family Pinaceae; genus Larix; species Larix kaempferi. The sequence goes on along the minus strand of BSBM01001353.1, from coordinate 773,200 downwards.
TCTAATAGTATACTGCTATTCTATGGAATGTGGATATAATTACCCACCTCTAGGATTGGTTTATCTCAACCTGTTCTATTGCATTGACCTCCATGAAAGCCCTAGCTACTCCCCTAGTCTATTTTTTTATTATTGGTGATGTTCCAAAGATTCATCCTATAATTGTATGTAGTTCTTGAATATGGAACACTTCGAGGATATATGGAAGCTTGATACAAACTGATATATCATGGACCTATATTATTGAGTGAGAATAGTGGTAACCATCTTTGGAGGAACAATTCAGTGTTTCTTAAAATCCATAATCCTTGTGAAACAGCTTACTCTATATTGCATTCCATTTTTATATGGAGTTTCCAAATGAGGGTTGTTGTGCGTATGTTAACATGCATTTCTTGATGGAGGTAACATTCCTTAAAGTACATGCAATTTCCATTCCTCTCAAATTACTTTTTGGAATTAGTATACACCTTCATTTGATTTGGAAGGTTGAATATCTTCTACTTAATTGTACATATTTTGTGGACAACCATCCTTTAGAAAAATTATCTCTAGACAAAGTCTACATTTTGAACACAATATTCTCATAATCAAATTCTTGGGACCACTTGAGGTTGTCACATTCCAAGATGATATAGGATTAGGTACAGTTTTACACAAATTTTAGCATTGGCGAAAATACCCTTATATTCCTGACGAGAATCCTATTTCATAAACTTAAAAGTATTTCCAATATCTCGCAAAATCATTTTTTCCCATAAGAAGGGAATTTTTGGTAAATTCACATGACGTTGTAATAAACATTGTATCAGGGTTGGACTTAGGAAACCAAGGTTTGAAGAAGATGTCATATCTACTCCACAACCAAGATATTTTCTCCAAAACCTTTCTAACATCGTCAAGATTCTCAAAGTAAACGATAAAAATACCCCTTGAACATAAGCTTACTGTAGTTCATTGTCTAGTTTTTCTCAACCCAATCTATGAGGTGTATAGATGATGCAGGCCACGTGCCATTAAATCTAGAGATTAGTGATTTTCTTTTATATGATCTAATATAAATCTTGATTACTTCCAATGGAAACTATGAGATGGGAATGCATTTGGGTTCACTTTACAATGAATCTACCCATTTGAGGAGCCTTCCTACTGAAGGACAGGGGATTCTATACTAGTAGTATAGGATTTCTACTAGTCTTACTTTTTGCCTTTGGCTGCTAATATTCTTGGGGCTTTTGAATCTCTTTTTGGAATCCCCCCAAAAGAGGAAATAGTCCCATGATCATTTCTTACTTAACTCAGTCATTACTAAGAGTTTTATCAAACCCTGATGATAAATATTATGTTAAGGGGTCAAAATTTCATTCACAAACCAACAGGCATCAGAGTCTAGACGGAGTTCAACAAGATTCATATTGTTATAGAAGTAGGTCAGGGTTCAGACAAACAAATTTAGACAAGCAACAAGCTTCATATTATCAGATGAGCATAGTAGAGTTCAAGCGAACAACTTTAGACAATCTCATAACACTCTGAGAGAATTTAGTGATAGTGGGTGCGTTTAGGTCTAGGGTGTTCATTTCTATAAAATATATTTGGAGAAACACATTTTTTGTGTTGAAACACATGCAGTAAGTTAGTAACAGATTGCATTTCTTTGATAAATGGATAAGTTTCACCCAAAATGTAGTAGGTTTCCATTGCAACGTGTTACCTACCCAGAAATGAGAAACACGTTCCAAAAATAATGCTTTTGATGGTTTTTTCCGTTTCTAATGGGTTTTTCCTAGAAATTGCTCTCAGATGTCACATTATGGTAACATCATTGTGGAGCTTCACTCTTCTACCCAATTTACCCAGTCTTGATAGAAACCAAATCTGATCAAACTTTCTTTAGGAAATTCTAGTTTTCCTTGTCATAGGACTTTTTCCAAATGAATCTTGAGAAGTATACCTTTGTCCCTTTGAAGTTTTACTAAGTGGATATATTCCTGGCCTAGAATGGGACTATCAACAGCCTTTCTAGTAGATAAAAAAACCCCGTTGCCATCGAGAGATGATGAGTTTTGACATGGTTCAATCTCAGAGAAACAAATTTTGTAATATCAGGTAGGGTGTTGCAAAAGAGAAATTGATCAAAAAGCTAAAATTTCATTCACTTCTTCCTTCTTACTTCTAGGGATGGGTACCAAGCTCGAGGGATCTAGAATTTTCCTTGATCGTCTTGATTCTTGGATAGGTCCCAAAAGATTTGATTTGTTGGTATGCCATATCCTTTAGTACAAGTCTACTGGAAAACTTTGAAGGCCTAGGGTTTTATTCTTCTATATTGAAAAATATAGTTGATAAAGTTTGTGTTATGTGATCAGAGCTATTAACTTATCATTCATTTATGCATAGATTAAGTTTGGGTTAAGGCCTGATAGTGAATCTTTGCTTTCGACTAAAAAATTCACCCGATTAGATAATAATCTTTTAAAGGAGCCTTAAGCTTCTTTGTTCATTATGTCTCGTCTTATGTCTCATCATAATCCTTAAGATCACGTTGTGGTTTCTTCTTTTCTTAGTAGATTTGTGGAAAAAAATTCTATTGCTATCACCAACATTAAGCCATTGAATCCTTGAATTTTTTTCCCAGAAAATAACCTCTCTTTTGTATATTTCATCCAGGTCTTGACTACTGCATCTTCTTTATCTAGCAACTTTTTTTGTAACTAGGGGAATTATAAACTGGGGTTGGGCTCGCACCAACGTGACACGAGGTTTATTTGGGTCCACTACCAATACACCCCTAGGTGTACTAATACTTCCCCATGTGCAGCACATAGGGATAATTGACGTTTGAACCTGTGGCATCACAAGGAGTTCCTCAAAAGTGCACCCTATCACCAACTGGTCTACACCCCGAGGGCCTTTGTCTAGCAGTTCTTGGGAATGTCTTGCATTTTCAATTTTTTATTAGACTCTTGTCATTTCCTTCAACTTTTCCTTTCTTGTAAAAGTGTTCCCAAAGGGTTTAGAATACTATTTCTTAATATTCTTTTTTATTTTATGAAGCTTCTTGGAAATAGTGATCTTTGTTCCTCTTTCAGGGTGATTTTCCTTCCAACTTTCTTGAATTTTTTATTCAAAATCGAGGTGACCAAACCACATCAATTCAAATCCAAATTGGATGTTTCATGGCTTTTCTCATTTATGACATATATAGGTTCAAAGTGGCAGGTCAATAATCTAATAGTTCCCATTTTGAGATGAAGGGTTCACCTTTGACGTCTTTATCCATTCAGTCATTGTTTAAAATAAATTGGTCTAGGAATTCATAACAAAATCCTTTTCCTTGCTTCTGTTATTGGAGGTAAATTTTCCATTTTTTTCCTATGTCTATGAGAGAATTGGAATTTGTAGCTATATTATCAATTTAGCATGGGGCTTTGCTTGCTTGTGATTGCACCCTTTTTATCATGGGATCCAATGATTATATTAGAATCCCTGCACAATCCATGGTTCATTTGAATAGAGATTTCTTTCTTCGAACATCATGTTTCAAAAAATTCATTTAAGCAAAACCAAGTTTGGACCATAAACATTTTATAAAATGAGGGAGACATTCCATATTTTAGAGAAGTTGATGTTTAAGAAAATCCTCCTTATAATTCCACTCTCTTTTGTATCACCAAATGATAAATATTACCCTTCCTATCATATTCTTGTGACGTTCCTTTTCCAGTTGCCACATTTCCTTTTCTATTCGGTATATACTTATGCTCCCAACTTAGTTTCCTCGATCATAATAATGTTGGTTTTTTACTTTTCTATCTTCCTCTTCAATGTTCTTCTTACTTTTTATGTGCCAATGACCCTGATATTCTATGAAAGGAGACTCATATTTCCACCAAGAAATATTTTTGTATCCTCCTAAGATTGGATTCTTGGAAATTTATTAGTTTTCTTTATTTATTTTTGAGTCTTTCTGAGCAGATTGATAATTTATGGGCCTGCCTCTAGCTTCATTACATGATAGCCTTTTGGATTGATACTTCTTGACCACCTCTTATGTATAGGTTTCCTAGAAACGAGTGCCTGAAATCAATTTTAACTCTTTTCATTTCTTGGAGGATGATAGGGTCTTTAATGAATTGGATAGAAATATTCCAAGTTATTTCTAACCTTCATAATAAAGGGTTTATCTGAACACTCTATGACATTCTAGTGTCAAACTCTTTAGGAAGAAGTATGTAAGATTCATCATTTTTTCACCAGTAAAATGTAGCAGAAGCCAGAAGATTCATCCTTTTTCATTCTAATTTTTTGCCAACTGAAGATGACATTCTTGATTTTTCTTCATCCACACCCAAATCATGTCTCCCCTATATCCATTTATTGTAAACTCCTTGAAATTTGAAAAGGGTTCCTGTTAGAACATGTTATTTATTCAAAATGCATGTGTTTTTTACTGTTCCTTATGTATGAGGATAGATTTCCACATATTGCATATATTTGAAGAGAAATATGTAGGGAAATTGTGATTTTTTTTCATGTTTAGCTTACTTGATTCGAATGTTTGTCATTTTATTTTTGATTGAAAACAGTTCAGTAATTTGCTGATACAGTTCTATTACCAAATTATAGAGAAGCTTAGAATTTATAGGAAAATTTTTAACTTTGAATAATTAGCACAAAACCTTTTGACTAGATAGAGTTGCTAATGCCAAGAAGCACTGATATATGAACTTGCCAACTGTTTTTCCTTACTGCACAATGGGAATTTCAACTCCAAAAATTATCTACTTTATTTATGACATACCATAATGTGTTCAACTATTTTTGATGAAAAGAGGATGATAAGTCATTTACTTTGGGCCACTTGGTGGGAATTCTCACAAGATTGTTGAATGCTTTGAAATAACCACTTGTAAAAATATTGTAATCATTGGAAAAGGACCAATTTGAATAGAGTATTGTTAATTTATTGCCAAAATGTGAATTAATTTTATTACTTTCATCGTGAAAAACTACATGATGTTCTAGGAGTTCCAAAGATCAAAGATAAATACAACCCATCTACATGGATGTTGGACGTTATCTCTATTGCTGCTGAACATCATTTGGGGTTAGACTTTGCAGAGCATTAAAAAAATATTTCTTTCATAAGTAAGCATTAAATTAATTAAAATTTGTCCACTTGAATCCTTTTGCTTATAATAGTTATCATTGAAAACAAGTCTACAAGAGACAAAAATATCAAATTCAAAATCACATTCTAACATTTCATCCTTTTTCTTGGAAATAAAGGTGGAACATAGACATGGTTAAAGAGCTTAAAACTCCATCTCCCGGAGCAAAGTATCTATACTTTGCTACTTATTATTCACAATCATTCTTTGGACAATTCAAGTCCTATTTGTAGAAGCAATGGTGGACTTACTGGTGAAGTATTGATTATAAAGCTGTTAGATACTTCTTCACATTTGTCTCTGCTCTTCTCTTTGGAACAATCTTTTGGAAGGTTGGCACAAATTGGTCTGTAATTTAGATTTAAATTTGTAAGATAGATTACTGATCAAAACTAAGTTGTTTGGTTAGATAGCCCACCAAAATGTTTGATGGTTTTATTTTTTACGTTATAGACTTTTCTCAGATATTAATTTCCTCCTTGAATCCTAATGAGTATCGATTGCATGATCACCTCCAACCCAAACTTTATCACCTTCATAATCACCTTCAATCCCTCATGCATGCCAGCATGGTGGATTTGGACCACTACTCCTCCCAAAGGTTTTTCTAGTAAACTTTTAAAGATTTCAAAGCTAGAACCATTATTCTTGCACTAGAGGTGAAGAATTGTTCTAATAAGAATCCAACCCCTATCATAGAGGAATTTGAAAGATCAAGTTCACCGAGCAAATATACATCTAAATATATCATGATGAGACATATATAAGATAAAGAAGTAGGTATCAAACAGAAAAAAAAAAAAAAAAAAAAAAAAAAAAAAAAAAAAAAAAAAAAAAAAAAAAAAAAAAAAAAAAAAAAAAAAAAAAAAAAAAAAAATATATATATATATATATATATATATATATATATATATATATATATATATATATATATATATATATATATATATATATATATATATATATATATATATATATATATCTTATTAAATATATTATAGTTTCAATAAAAGATGATGATAGCTGCAAGAAATCGGGGAACAATTAGAAGCTTTTTTTGATGAAGATATTGAACATGAATTGAATGAATCATTTGATATTCATGTACCTAAAATGTATGAAGAATAATATTTATCGTGTATCCCTGATGATCAGACCGTTAAGTGTTAGAAAAACATGATCATAGAGCAATAACAATAAACAAGATGCAAATATAAATCACATAAAACACATTGCAAGAGAGACACCAATATAACGTGGTTCACCCAAGATGGGCTATGTACACATAGAAATTTTCATTCCTTGTTATTATACCGTCCAACAAATGAAGGGATACAACCTATAGCACATCCGTTGCAACTTCCTCTTGACTCTCTCACAGTCTCTCTCACACAATCAGATATCTTCACATTGCTACAATACACAGCCGTATTACAATGCCTTCCTTTTAAAGAGCGATTACCATGGGAAAGTACTATGGAACACCCAATACCATGGGCCCATAAATCACCCATTATTGACCAAGTCATGACTATGAAATTACAACATTTTACAAGGCATTTTTTCTGAAATTTTCACTACGGGGGAGTTGCCCCCAAACCCTCGCTAGGGGGGGCTTCCAAACTACTTTTCGCCTCCTCTGGACCCCCCATGGTGAATATTTTGGGGGTTAAATACACCCCAAACCCCCTGTCATGGGATGGGATCCAGACATGGCTAAAACACAAATTCTGAATAAGGAATATTAGGCTCCACAACCACCAATTTCCCACTTGGAGACTGATCAAAACAAGTCCACCACTGCTACACTTGTTGGACTATGCTCCAAACCTTGGATATGGAAAATTTATCATCTTCACCTTAATGTTTGAATTCCAACTGAAATCGAGCAAGAACTCAGTTTCTCTCTGGTTACCACCTATGTTAACATGTCTGCAAGATTATGGCTAGTGTGTATCTTTTCCAACTTCAACAGTTCATCTTCTAGAACAGACTGTATGAAATGGTACTTGAGTTGTATATGTTTAGTATTAGAATGGATTGATGAGTTATTTTCAATATGAATGGAAGTCTTGCTATCACTGTACAACTTGCTATTCTCCTTCTTCTTACCTAATTCCTCCATGAACCTTTGTAACCAAATAATCTCTTTACTAGCCTCTATAGTAGAAACATACTCTGCTTCCATTGTTGAAAGTGAAACAACATTTTGCAGCTTTGAAATACAACTTACTATTGTTCCACCTACAGTAAATACATACCATGTGGTTCTCCTCTTGTTATCTTTATCACCCTCCATATATGCATCAAGATATCCCTGTAGAACAGTGTTTGAACCTACAAAACATAATGTATGAGTGGTAGTACCTCTCAAATACCTAAGAATCCACTGTACTTCCTTCCAATGTTCTTTACCTAGATTGTTCATATACCCACTCACAACTCCCACTGTGTGTGCAATATCTGGTTTTGTGCACACCATGACATATATCAAGCTGCCAACTGCTGATTAATAGGGAACCCTGGACATGTATTCTATCTCTTCCTGTGTCTTGGGACACATCTCCTTACTTAGTTTGAAATGGTTGTCTAAAGGTGTACTAACTAGTTTTTCATTCTACATTCTAAACTCTCCAAATCCTTTTGCATTTATTCACCCTGAGACAATGTTAATTTGTGATTTTTCCTGTCTCTTGTTATTCTCATACCAAGGATTTGCTTTGCATAAGACGAATCCTTCATTGCAAATGAATTATCTAAATTCCTTTTGAGCACATTTATATCATGCATGTTAGACCCTGCACAAGCATGTCATCCACATACAATAAAAATATAATATATCTTCCATTATCTAGTCTCTTGAAATAAACACAGTGGTCAGAATGACATCTACTATAACCTTGTGATGTACTATAACCTTGTGTTTTACTATTAACACAATGGTCAAAATGACATCTACTATAGCCTTGGATCTTGCTTCAGTTCGTACAAGCTCTTCTTTAACATGCATACCAAATTATCCTTCCCTTTGACCTCATACCCATGTGGTTGCTGCATATAAATATCTTTCTCCAAATCCCCATGGAGAAAGGTTGTTTTTACATCTAACTATTCAAGATGCAAATCTTCTACTGCCACTCGACGTAAAATAGTTCTAATTGAAGTCATTTTAACAACGTGAGAAAATATTTCATCAAAATATATACCTTTCTTCTATGCAAACCCCTTTACAACAAGTCTGCCCTTGTACCGCTTCTTTCCTCCATCTTCTTCCTTCAACCTATAAACTCATTTATTCTTCAATTCTCTTTTACCTGTAGGCAACTGAACCAAATCCCAAGTCTGGTTTCTTACAAATGATTCCATCTCCTCATTCACGCCTTTCTCCCACTTCTTTCTACTTTCCACCTACATTGTTTCTTCATAACATTCTGGTTCACTAGAATCAATCATCAATAAATAATACAGTGAGGGAGAGAATTGGTCAGGGGGTATACTTAACCTGGTAGATATTCTAACACTTGTAGGATTTTGAGGTACCTGCTGCTATTCTTGATTTTTCGGCACCTTTGGAACTTCATTTTCTTTGATTTCATCAAGCACTGTGTACTCTGTGTTTTCCTTTTCTTGTTTCTTTCCCTGCAACTGATCTTTATACACGAACTTTTCATTGAATACCACATCTCTACTCCTAATGATTTTGTTATTTTCATAATCCCATAAGTGATAACCAAAATCATCAACCCCGTATCCAATAGAGGTACATTTCTTGGATTTAGCGTCAAGTTTTGTTCTATTTTCGTTATCAATATGGACAAATGCTTCACAACCAAAATTTCTCAAAAAATAGTAGTTTAGCTTTTTACCTATCCATGAATCCTACGGAATAACACCATCCAAAGCACTTGAAGGCCCTAACTATAAGGGAAATATTTCATGCAATCTCATACACCTTGCACGCTCCATGATTGTTTTGTTCATCCTTTCTAACACACCATTTTCTTGTGGTGTTCCTGGGACTGTCTTCTCTCTACAAATCCGATGGTATGAACAAGAACTACTAAACTCCTTGCTGCAGTACTCACCTCCATTACCATATCTAAGACACTTCAACCTTTTTCCTATCTCATTCTCAACCAAATATTTCCATTTCTTAAAATTAGAAAAAACATCATATTTATGTCTAATGCAATAAACCCAAGTCTTTCTAGTTGCATTGTCAATAAAACTAACATAATAACAAGAGCCACCAAGAGATTGTACCTGATTCGGTCCCCATACATCTATATATACAAGCTCTAACTTTTCACTCTTCTTTTGTTTCCCAACCCTAAGAAATATGACTCTCTTATGTTTTCCATAAACATAGTTCTCACAAAATTCCAAACTTACCTACTTCATATCTGGAAACAACTTCCTTGAGTGGAGAATCTGCATCCCTTTCTCAATCACGTGGCCAATCCTATGATGCCACAATGTTGTATCTGTTCCTGTGGAAACTAAAGAGATAGAACAATCAATATTATGAGGACATAAATACAATGTACCTATCCTGTCTCCTTTTGCTATCGCCATTGATCGTTTAGTAATCTTCCACCATGTTTCTCCAGACGTAGATAAATAGCGACCATCTCTCAACTTCCCTGTTGAGATTGAATTTCTTTTCATAGGAGGAATATGCCTTACATATTTCAGCATCCATTCACCATTCATTAACTTTATTTGTACCTTACCCATTCCAACAATTTTACATAGTTCATCATCACCCAATAAAACATGTCCAAAATCACATAGAACATAATCATGAAAGAATTTCCTATCGGGTGTAGCATGACATGAATCCCTTGAATCTACTACCTAGTAATCACTAGTATTATCTAATGCAAGAATCAAAGCATCTTGTAACACATCACCTGCTACATTTGCTTACTGAGTAGTCTCTTGATGTCCATCTCCTTTCTTCTTTAGAGATAAGTAGTCTTTCTTCACATGTCCTTTATTTCCACAGTTCCAGCACTCTATCTTTCCCAATCTAGACTTGGATCTTCCCTTCCTAGACTTGTTGCGAGTACTCAGGCTCTTTCCTCTCTCCCTTTTTCTTCCCCTTATCTCCATGATCAATGCATTACATGATGTATCACCTATGCTTTTCCTTCACATTTCCTTGCTAAGAATAGCACCAACACAATCATAAAATTTCAAAGAATTTGAACCAGAGATAGAGTTACTTACAACCATGACCAATCTGTTCTATATTTCTGGCAATGAACACAATATTAGAAGAGCCCTAACCTCATCATCAAAGTTCACTTTTATAGAACTTAGATGATTTGTAATCGCATTAAATTCATTTAAATGATCAACAACATATCCACCTTATGAAATATTTATATTAAATAAACACTTCGTTATAAATACCTTATTGGAGGCCGAGTGTTTTTCATATAGCTCACTCGAGTGTTTTTCATATAGCTCACTCGAGTGTTTTTCATATAGCTTACCCAATGTGCTCATTAGACCCTCCATTGTATTTTATTTTGAAATATTGAAAGCCACTAATGAATCTAGGCACAACCATATTGTTCCGAGTGCTTTTCTATCAAGAACCTCCCATTCTTCGTCCTTCATAGTCACCGACTATTTTTATTTTACTCCCAACGGTAGTAATAAATCCTTCTGACACATATAGTCCTCCATTTGCATCTTCCATAACTGGTAGTTTTGGCCGTTAAATTTCTCAACCTTCAACTTTCATTCTTCTTCCATTTCTCCCACTCGAACCAAGAACCCTTCTTTTCTGCTAGTTTATATGCCAAATAGACCTTTGGCTCTAATACCAATTGTTAGAAAAAAAGGATCACAGAGCAATAACAATAAACAAGATGCAAACATAAATCACATAAAACACATTACAAGAGAGACACCAATATAACGTGGTTCACACAAGATGGGCTACGTACACACTGAAATTGCGAGTGCTTATTATTATACCATCCAACAAATGAAGGGATACAACCTACAACACATCTGCTGCAACTTCCTCTTCACTCTCTGATAGTCTCTCTCACACAATTAGAGATCTTCACAATGCTACAATACACAACCATATTACAATTCCTTCCTTTTAAAGAGCAATTACCATGGGAAAATACTATGGAACACCCAATACCATGGGCCCATAAATCACCCATTATTGACCAATTTATGACTATGAAATTACAACATTTTACAAGGCATTTTTTTGAAATTTTCGCTATGGGGGCGCTGCTCCCGAACCACCACCAGGGGGGATCCCAAACTAGTCGCCACCTCACCTAGAGCCCCCATGGTGACTATTTTTGGGGGGAAAGCACCCCCAAAGCCCCCGTCATGGGCAACTCCATTGACAAGTTTTCGCTTGCACATATATACTCTTATATGTTCCCATTCCAAGTTCCCACCTAAGCTGAGCTGCTCCGATAGCTAATTTTCCACACATCCAAGTAGCTATGACTAGAATATTTTGCAAGAACACATATATTGTCGTACATACCTAAGGCTTATATGTGCTAAAAAAAAAATTTCACTAGTATTTTCCTTGATATTAATTATATGAACAGAATTTGGTCCCCACCAACTATTGTACATGCAAATTTACATTTTCCCATTGATATTTTATTTAATATTATACCATTTTTTTATTAGTATAATCATAATGTTTTTGTCTTCCAATAGTGTGAATATGTGGGTTGAGGGTTGGTGGGAAACCTACTGGAAATACTTTCCAAGAAGATATTCAACATTCTAAGTTTAGATATGGCCATGTCTTGCTCATCCAAAGGATGGCATGTTCTCCTTTAGATTTAGGAAATATTGTAATATGAGATAATAAGATAAGATAAGATTATGTTATTAATATCTAAGGAATAGATAACAAATAGTTTAATCATTAATGATACTTCAAGGGTACTAGCTCAATGGAAGAGAACATGCCTTCTAGGCAGGAGGTTGGTGGTTCGATTCCTCTAGACCCTATCTAAAAAAATTAGTGAATATTCGCATATAAAATGACTAAATTAGTGACAAAAAAATGACAGATAAGTGACCAAAAAATTAGAGATAAGCAGCCAAAAAAAGGATCAAAATTCGCATATAAACGACCAAATGGAATTTTTGGTGGCTAATTTCTGGTCTCTTGTCATGCGACAAAAAATGTGGTAATATTTAGTTTGGTCATTTATAGCTTTTCTTGTGGTCATTAATTTGGCCATATGTTTTGTCACTAATTTGGTCATATATTTGGTCATTAATTGTGATAGTTAATGACCAAATATATGACCAAATTAATGGCCACAATACAAACTATAAATGAACAAACTAAATATAACCATATTTTTTTTTGCGTGATAAGATATTCAGAAATTAGCCACCAGTGATTGCCAAATCAAAAGTGGTCATTTATATGCATATTTTAGTCATTTTTTTGGTCACTTATCTCTTATTTTGTACTAGTGGAAGGTGCATCTTGCACAGCCCTCCTCGTCCTTGTAACCCTTAAAGTGTGTTATTGCATTCCATAGATATATCTCATTCATATCTTGGCAAGAGAAAGTGATATTTGTTGAAGGGGTACAACTTGAGGGACAACACTCTTCATTCAAACCATCTCTCACTAGTTTGAGAAAGGACCTATTACCTTACCTTGGAAATTGTTTCTTCATCTACCTAGATTCCCAATCCTCTCACTTATATAGCTAAATGATTATATGATAGAAAAAAATCAATTGGGACTTCTTTGTCTCTCTTTCACAACATTTCAAAATACGTCATCCACCCTTACTCATAAAAAATCCTCCACACTTCAGGGTTTAGAGTGATTAAGTCATTATTGTCATGTTCACTTCTAGCTGGAAGTCCTATAATTGTGCCAAGGGATGAGTACTAAGGAAATCAGGGGGATTTTTGAAGGGATCAAGAAGCTAAGAAAATCTGGTTTTGACTAATAAATGCTAAGTTGGGGAGAAATTTTACCAAGAAAATATATTATGAACTTGGGTGATGGGATGTCCAATGGAATCATTATTTCATAATTTTCAGTGGCGATGTAACTGAATCATAATTTCATAGGTCTCCATAGAGACGTTTATCATTGTGGTGGTGTCCTGTCAATCTGTAGTATATTCAACATTTTAATGATCTATGGTTTCTACCCATGCAAAATATTCAAGTTGGGTTTTGTCAAATTTATCCACTTTCGCCAAGTATGCCCCTACTCAATATTTTAATACCTTTCTCGCATTTTCCAGGTAGTATTTTGTTTGAAATGGTTATTTAATATGTCATGCATGTATTATTCAAATGCAGATATACTTCATTGATTTGAATGGGAACCCATGCTTGAATTGTTCCTCTATTGAATGAGAAATTCCAATTTAATTTCACTCTAGTTGGCCCATATAGTTAATGTTACCATTTGTTTTGCTAGCTAATGCTTTCAAATAAAATGATACACAAATAGGGTTGCAAACCTACTATCTAAATCATAATACCTATTATGGACCCCAATAAAATCCAAAGCTCACAATATTGAATTTCTTTCACCTAGAGAGATTAAGGCTATTCCAATTTTGATTAATTTTAATTGTTTTTCTTTATAACTATATTAATGTGTTTTATTTTTGAAATGGGTGAATTTTAGGAATATTTACATAGATTCAAATAAAACCCAAGTTAATAAACATAAGAAAACCAACAATGAAATTACTTACATGGAACCTTAGTACAAGAAACCTATGAGGCCCACTTCCTTGGATACTTATAGCAACATAGGCCTCCAACATCCTCCTCAATAGGGGGACATTTCAAATATTTAGAGAAGAATAATGGACCACCACACTTGTTGAGCCAATATAAGAGGAAGAATATGATTTTTTTGCATGCTTGGATTCCCAGAGATCTAAAATTAATAATATTGCTACTAAAACTACCATATTACCTTGAGATGAAATGATCAAATGGATCATTCACCACACCAATGCTTGAAATAGAATGGTAATGAATGATGAAGGCATGCATACAACCTATTTTGAATATAACAATATAGAAACATACTACTATTTTCTAAATGTGCAAACATACATGAATCCTGCTTGGTAGATTAGTTTGTTCGAACTAAGAACTATCACAATACCATGAGAAAATGGTGGGTTGTAAGTACAAGCAATTCAAAGCTTGAGATATAGGAATATACCCTAATACAAACATGAGGGAACCACACAGACATGCCATTTCCTTGGTGACTAGTTTATATAGAGAAAATAATGCCACACATTTTAAAGCGGCTTGGGTTCCACTCTTACATACCATAGTGAAAGAGGGATCATTTTTTAACTGGGTTGTTATCCTCTCTCATATAATGCATTAACAAGAGATATATAGCCTACACCCAAGTCACCTTTTGAGTTCATTATCTAATCTTATATGATATATATGATATATGTTATTAATTAATTCCTGTGCATGGGATGGAATTGGATGAAAAATTTCCTACCTATCTAGGTATACTATTAGCACCTCTAGGAGAATAATCATATGTGGCACTATTCAAAGATATGTGATTAGTTATTTACTCCATTGTCGAAAAAGAAAAAAATCCAGGCCATGTCTTAGGCTGTTTGAGGAAGATGTCCAAGTTTTAGACCAAATTGGGGATGGATATATTGATGGTAAAATAACATATATAAGGATATATGGAGCAACCAAAGATCCTCTTATATTTCCAAAGCATGTACCTGGAAATCAGTTTACAATTAGAGAAATAGCCCATCAGGCCACACTTCACAGTTTCAAGTCCTTAATGTCATCTTAGTAAAATAAGCTTTGTCCCTCTTATCCTCTTTATAAGGACTTTATGGGCTACCCAATTCCATTTTTTCAATGATGGAAGTATAAAATACGGAAGGATATCAATTCAAAGAAGAAAGGTTTAAGAGTCATGGTCCTAGGAAATTTCTAGCCTACCACTAGACTCATGTGGCTATCACTTGGCCATACACTCATGAAAACCTAGAGGCGAAAGAAGTGAAGAGAAGAGAAATTTCATATGAATAGGTAAAAACACAAATTTAACACAAGATGTAAAAGAAAAGGAAGAAAAGAGGGAAACATCCAAAACACAGACAAGAAAAGAAAAACAAAAGAAAAAGTATAAGGAAAAGACGTTAGAATAAGAGGTGAAAAATAAAGTAGCTAAAGTAGAAGATGAAGCCCAAAAAAATAAAGGCGAGGAAGAATCAAGGAAACAAGATGAAACAAAAAATGTAGAATTTGAATCCAAAGTCAAGGTAGTAGTACAAATTGAAGAAAAGGCAAGAGTAGAGGATAAATAGAAAGAAAGAATGGATGAGGAAATGTGTGAAAACGTAGAACAAGAAGAAGCATGGAGAAATAGACTTTCAGAAGTAGAGGCTAATGCTATAGCATCGGTGGAACCTAAAAAAAACCCGGTAAAGATAGAAGCTACAACACTATTTAAGAAGAGGTATAAAAGAAGAGGCTTCAAGAGGAAGCAACAAAGAATAAAATTGGCGAAATAGGGGGAGGTTCACAACCAATAATTATAGACTCCACGAAGCACAAAAAATTGTATCTAGTTGGATTAATTAGAGGAGGAGAATTACAATCTTTCATGGGCTCATGCCTACAATATTTTATTCAAATAGAGCACCCCATGGACGAAGTAGCATGATTGAAATTACTTTTGTTTAAAAGGAAAAAAAGATAATTTTTGGTTAAACCCACAAGAAAATGAAATTTACTATTGATTAGGATTTGGATGGAACTACATAAACTACCATGATGTATATGGATGTAGTATATATAGTGGTAGTAACTTCAATGGGAGTAGCTACCACCCAAGTTACTAAGTCCAACGTTGTTAAATTGCCCAAATAGGTGGGAAAAAAAAAGATATTGAATTGTTGAGAAACTAGGTCAAGTAATACAATGATGCTAAGAGTAGCACTAGGCTAATTTTTAGTTGCTAGCTTTTTCCAATTGGTTATTATTTTTGCTTTTTTTTTTCAAAAAAAGTATCTACCAATTGGTCGTTTTCTCTTTAAAAATCCACCTATTTTGTACATAAACATTTTTAGATTGGTAATATTCACCAAAATTTATATGTTTAATAGTAAATTGTATGTTTTTTACACCCTCGCCTACACATCTATATGTATAATTCTTTAAAACCAAAATAGTCACCTATAATATTATCATTGGTGTAATGTTTGAATCTTTAAAAAATACCTTGCATATCACAACTGAATTTATAGAGTATGCCTTAGAAAAAGGCAATTTGATATGTGATGAATGTGACATGTAGTAATATTTACATAAAGGAATAAGGCTCATAGAACCAATGCTAGGATGTACTCACCCTCTCTAATAGAATACAATAAATGAAAGGAGGGAGCAGAGGAAGTCAACATGCCTAATTTTATGAAAGCGTGGCAAGAAGATTTTGTAAATGTTGCTCCTCCTCCTAAAATGTAGAGATATAATGATGGAAAAAGTCTAGTTAGAAATAAAATGTTGATATTGAATAGGAGTTGAATACTTGTGAAGAAATTATATAGATTGTAGTGAAAATTTCATATAAATGTCACTATATTATTTTGAAATTAGGGATGAATTCTTCCGCAATTTGAAGTAATGACCACCTTGGAAGAGAACCAAATACATAAAAGATATAACATACAAAGTAATGCACACCTCGGAAGAGAACCAAATACATGAAAGATATACCATACAATAGATTATGAAGGTTTGTAAATAAAAAATCAAATAATTCATTGCTACCCCAACTAGGGAGATTAGCTTAATAAATTCCTTCTTAGTGAAGTTTTGGAAAAACATTGATAAAGTAGAGGATACTTTATGTCTATATAAGGCCTAGTCAATTAACATAATTATCCACTTTGTCGTAAAGTTTAAAAAATCTATGAGGCCGGGAAAGACTATGTAAATAACACAATAAATATATAAGGTCCTAGTCAAACAACATACTTATCCACTTTTTCATAAAGTTTAAAAAATCTATAAGGCTTGGAAAGATTATGTAGAGGAGACAATAGATATGAGGCTGGGAAAGACTATGTAAAGGACACAATGAATATATAGGGCCTACTCAAACAACATAATTATCCATTTTGTCATAAAGTTTAAAAAATCTATGAGTCTTGGAAAGACTATGTAAAGGAGACAATAAATGTAGGAGAGAAAAAATATAAGGGTTAAGTCGGGAATGTGAAGAGTCAAGATGTTGAAACGTCTCAACTTCACACACCCTCATTTTTTATAAATAAGAAGAACGAGCACTTTTGCTTGGCATAGTGATGGAACTTGATTTAATAATGAATCCTTGTTGGCCACGTTTCTAATGAAGTTTGGTGTATATGTTGGATTGGAATTTATTTAGCACTAGATACTATAGTTATATATTTTTTTCATGCTTGTTTTTATTTGTTCTTAAGTTTGCTTATAATTTGTGCTAACAATAAGGATATGGAATTATAGTTCTTCGTTTTAATTATAAGTCGACTTTAATTTGTTTCTGGTGATATTAAAATTTTGGAAATTGATAATTCAATGAATTATTTTCTATTTATTTTCTTGCAATTATTTATGTTGGTTATGTATCTATTTTCACCTTTAATTCCTAATGGGTTAAAATAGATTAGTTTATATGTAGAACTATATTTTATATTCATATCTTAGATTCTACATTTAAAATAAAATCATAAAACCAATAAGAGCCACGAGGTGGTAATGTTCCCGACATTGCCCCTTGTTCATGTGAGAAAGAGAAAGAGCAGCTACTTTGGTAATAGGTGCTAAATAAGATTAATATAAATGCTTCAAATTTTACCACTTTTAAAATTCTTATTGTCAGGTTGTAATTAAAGTCTATCATGTACTAGTTTATTTTTTTCAAATGCGTATTATTCAAGTGATTACGTTAAATGACATGCGTATAAAATGTTAGTGATGGATTCCAATCATGTTGTATATATTATACATCACAGTGTTGGCCACCTTAATTGAAGCAACTTCTTTATACAAATGTTTTAGCATATGCAGACATATGACAAACAAAAACAAAAGTTGTAGTTGGCGGGCAATTTTTGTATCAAATATGAAGGGATTTTTATGTGAGGTTCATTGCATTTTATATAGAAACAATCAAATTCAAGAATCTATCTCGAATATTGTAAGAAGAGAGTAGCATTCCAAACATAAAGTTTATGTAGCATTGTAACTAAGGGCTATTGGCACAAGATGCTTCCTGTAAACAAATATAAAATGAAGTAAACAATCTGAATACATGAGTAAGAAAATAAAATAAAAATAGTTTAAATGCAAGGGAGTATAGACATGGTAACCACTGACATAATGAAGGACATATTAGAGACTTGCTTTACATTGATGGAAACCTTGTACTCATTTACTAGGAAGATAAAAAATATATCGAATTTCAACAGATGCACATATTAAACTCTAATAAGATTACTTATGAGTGTTTTCAACCTTTATTGAGCACATGTATCTATATTAAATGCACTACTGATATTACAAAAAAATTCTAAAACATACACACTTTCAAGAGAAAGTCCAAAACATCTAACATTTGGAAACTTATTGCACTGTATTACACACTAGAGAAAATTGGGACTAAAAAAAAGAAATATGGAACACCCAAATAGTGTTGAATCTCAAATCCGTATGGTAAATGTGTGCATCAAAATTCATAATAAGTTTTTAGAATAACCTGTTTACAAGTATCATCACAATAACATTGTGTATCTTCACTAGATATCCACACTAAGGTCCAATGATCCTCTATACTAAACATGTTATAAAGTATGTACACAATGATATCATTATGATACCAGAATGAAAGTAATCAATCACTATTGACCAATCCTGACAGATGGATGTAAAGAAGACCCATAAATTTGTAGCAAGATTACATGGGCTTGCAATAGGAGATCCACAAAATTCATAACAAGAAGAGCACAAGAAATTTTCCACTCACACGTTGACAACCAGAATTTGCTAAAAACCACTAATTTTCAAAATAACCATGCCCTAGAAAATTTGGGGTCATAAGAAAATAGGTATTGTGTTCTTCCCATGCTAATTTGATCTCTTATATTCCAACAAAATTTCTAGCCTCATACACACACAAAATGGTTAAACACAGAGATCGAGAAATTTCTTGGCTCCTAATCCAACAACCTGGCCTCAAATGCCCAATAATTTGATGGAAAGAGACTCTCACAAACAAAAAACATGAAACTTCTATGGAGAAGATGCCCACAAATTTGCCTAATAGAGCCACAATTCACAATTCATTACTCGCATGTCTAGAAACTTGTAGGTCATATGTAATAGACACATTGTCTAACATGCCTTTAGTACATATTATTTAATTGATGCTCAGAAACCAATGAGCTTCTCTTTGTAAGTTGTGATGAAGGCATAGCAAGCGAGAAGATGTCGATATGAAGAATGCCATAAATGTGGGGCAGCCAACCAAAGTGAAGTAAAAGGATACCAAAGGACCAAGAAGATGTCAATACAACAAATGCGACAAGCAAAAACAAGGTACTATGGAAAAAGGAATCCAAACAAATGTCTTTCCCACCATAGTTGAGGAATCTCAAAGAGAAAAATCAATGAAAAGCGAGAAGTGGAATGACATTTAGGAGTTGTTGTCATCATCTGTGTTATCAGTAGTTAGCATCCTTTTGTAGAATGACATTTATGAGTTGTCATCATCATCTGTGTTATCATTAGTTAGCATCCTAATTATGTGCACTTCCTTTATTATGTGTTTTTTCTTGAAAAACTATGAATAATTAGAAAATTTATGAACATATTTTTATTAATTTTTAAGCTATCTACTTTATAACGTTTGAACAATTACATGTGATTGTTGCATCATATCATCAATGTTCTTTTCTCAGCTCCAAAGACTAATTGGTTTTTCCAGTACCACCTATCCCTTTTTCCACAAAGAAGTGTCCCAAATACTTTCAAAGATGAATGTAATCCTCGATTGGCTTCTACAAACTCATTTACCATAGATGTGGTCCAAATGGTTAATGAAGACAAGGGAGTAGAAGAGTTCTAAGAAGTGTTGTTTACTAATGTGAGTTAACTTATAAATTGTTGAATCTTCACCATTTGAATTTGTGAGAACATTAAGGATGGTATCAACCAACACATAGCCCCTTAACCCTTCTAACAATGATGATGAGCCCAAACTTATATTTGAAACAATAGTCTATGGTCATGCACAAACACAAGCTTCAAGCCATTGGACATATTCCAAAACAAGTTTTTCAAAGAGATGAACTTTCTGACACTATTTTATGAATGCATTTATGGTCATGCACAAGCACAAGCTTCAAGCCATTGGACATATTCCAAGACAAGTTTTTCAAAGAGATGAACTTCCTTGACACTATTTTATGGATGCATTTATATTGATGACATTGTCAAACATTTATATGATCATAAATTAGCACAATGGGAACTTCGGATTGGGAACATGAATTGGCAACACATATATTACAACATTTTTTACAAATCCGTTCAAATCATTATACACCATATCTCAAGCTGTGCACGGGTTTAAGTAAGAAAAGGTGAATTAAATATAAGAAAAGTGGTGGCAAAAGATGTGAAATATAAACGCATACTCAACAAAGTATTGAAATCCTTAATTTCATATCACTTCTTCAAACGCATGTTACCTCACATGACTACCTAGCTTGAAACATGAGAAAATATGATTTCATAGTGATAGAACAACTTGACCGTCGTACGTACTTTATCACATTAAAAAATGCTAAACATATTTGAGGCCAAGAGTATCATGCATTTGAAGAATTTTGAAACAAACATACCTAATTACTAACAAAAAAACATAATTATTAGGAAGCACCATGTCACTTATATAGCCTCTACTATGCATTTGAAGAATTTTGAAACAAACATACCTAATTACTAACAAAAAAAACATAAATTCAATTATTAGGAAGCACCATGTCACTTATATAGCCTCTACTAAAAACATAGTTTTGAAGCTTTCAAAACCTACCTGTAATCACCAGATCTGTCCTACAAAATTATTTATATTCCAACAGCGTGTATGTAAAAGGGATCCTGATTCTCACTGCCAGAAAGTCCACTAGCGTTTTTGACAAGCCCCGAATGCTCATGCCAGCTTGCCTCCTCTCTCTCCAACGTCAAAGTTAAGCATCTAATACCAAGTCATCAAAGAAGCACCCTCACAAGAGAAGGAATAGAGGCACATCATAACTATGGCACAACGTGTGGACAGTTCCATATTACACTTGTGTATGGTAGAGTTAACTCTTATGTATTTGGTATGATTTCCATCAAAGACAAAACTAAAGTGTGTTGATGAACGCCAACGGAAAGACCAAATGCCAATCCTGCCAAGCTAGAACTCTCGAGTCAATAAAGAATACAAGTGTTGAGTTTCCGTGTGTGAGAAGATGTTAAGGGGAACGCCATCAAATCTCTGTGTGCAAATGTCGATTATTAGTAGTTCCCAGGTGTGGGATTTCACCCAAATAAAATGGATGGTTTTACCCTCAAGCGCATGAACGAATGCCAATTATTTATGGACAGGTGCATTTAAAAAGGAGTCCGAGCCCGAGTGCCAAACGTCAAAGACAGGTATCCAAACATATTAATCTGAGTATTGCCCAGTTTTCTCAACCTAGGAGGATTTTGCGCATAGGCTATTGTTTCTTCATTACAAGATGGATCGAAAATATCTTTGGTCAAGGCGGATCAATCCCAGAATTCAAGCAACGTTTAATTTACTTTCAGATTTTGAAGTCATTCAATGGAATTTTCTAGTAGCATTTGAATATTCAGAGGACAAATGACAGAGCATTCGGAAACAATGCAAGCTCAGTTTAAATGCACAAAATTAACAGCTAAACAATATTCATATTATTTCCAGATTTCAAGTTGACAGTTGCATATTCTCATCCATCTTTCTAGGAAGAAGATCACAATGAGTCTCAGAATTTTAGCAGCAAATAAACATCAAGTCCAGTCCAGATGTGAAAGAGACATATCATTTTCAAATAATGTTGGAGCAGTTCAAGTAGCAGTTAGAGGATCATTTCCAGATTTGATGGCAGCTGAGTAGCAATTTAAGAAATAAGTGGCAGAGCACATACAGATTTAAAGGTATCGATCCATATCTAGAGAAAGCAGGCATTGAGCACTTAGCATTTACAGGATTTCAAAAGATCAATCTCAGATTGTTTTCCTAAAAATTTGTAATAGCTGGGAGTTTGTATTTTTATAAATGCTTACATTTGCAATGTAAAAGGGGTAGGTTCCAGCCAAGGGGGCTGTGAAGAGACACTCATGAGGGTCTAGAACACTTGTGTTAAAGTTTTGCTATTTGGTTATATCAGTATGCTTGTATGAGGATATTATTTTTTGAATGATATAGACAATTGGGAGCTAGATTCAGACTGTTCATGGTTTTGATGTTCTTTATTTATGTTTGAAATTATATTTGTGTTTTTATTTACATAGAATTTTTCTGTGTACATGCCTATGCAAGTATATGAATATCATTTCAAAATAGATGTTTAAAATATCTTTTTAGACATCTAATTTATATCTTTTGTTCTGCAAAATAGATGTTTAAAATATCTTTTTAGACATCTAATTTATATCTTTTGTTCTGCAACATTAGAACTGTTTGTTGTCTTTTGTTGGTACATTTGATGATTGAATCCTGTTACCCTACTTTTATTATTCATTTTATTTTTAGATTTCATCCTTATATATCTTTTAAAACTGATGTTTTCATATTATATAGCAGATAGTCTTTGATATTTTAAACTCTGCTCTTTGATCCCTATTTGTTATCCAATGAACAAAAACTCTATTTTCCTTTGAGGTGCCTAAGCTTTGTTTTCCTGTAGTCAAACAAACTTGAGGGCTAACATTACCTTTTCACATTATTGAGTTATTTAGAGAGGTGGTAGATTATTTTTTCATTACTGAGGTAATGAATATGAACACAGGCTCCTATGGATTCGAAAGCCAAAGCCACTTATCTATGAGCAACCTTTTTACTATGAGGTTGTGCAAGCTTTTTACTATGAGGTTGTGCAATTGGTTGATGGATATATTTTCAGATTCAATATTTTTCTATAAAAAGCTCATTAAAATTGAAACTCACCATTGCACAAAAAACTTGTAAAAAAGAATATCAAAACTCAAGCTATAGATATAATTTTCCATTGCCATCAACTATTAGAGGAAATTTGGGGTCTAAAATAGGCCTCCTAAGTAAAATAATAAAAAAAAAGCCACGTCACACTACAAATATGCCATGTCACACTAAGTTGAAGGTGTTATCTAGTGAAGGTCAACCTATAATATCTCATTAATTGTAGTTGACAAGTATGTTGGGTTAGTGTAGAGTTAAGAGATGATGGTTGAAAATAATAATGAAAGGTTTAGATTGTTGTGCATACATAACAAATAATATAGTGGTAAATTTTTTAAATTTATATTATAATTTATTTAATTTTTTAATAAATGTACCACTACTTTTTATATATTTAATAAAATTTAAAACTAAAAAAAACTAATATTATAATGAAAAAATATAATTACAATAATACTAAAAATAAACAATCACTATTTTTTTTCCAGCGAAAATCACTATTTTTATTTTATATGATCACTACTTCGAAGTCTTTTAAAATAAAATTATCACATTAATTAAGATGCTAGTGAAATAATCTTGAAATAATAAAAGAATTTATATAACTAATCTCTTAAAAATAAAAATAAATAAATTTTAAAAAGTGTCTTAAATAAAATAAAAATAGGAGAGAGACAAAATAATATTTCTCTATTTTTGCAATAACTTTCTCCCCCGAACTCGTAATTTGACTTTTTTTTGGTACCATTGGAAAGGTCTCGACGATACCTTTCCAATGGTACTAAAAACATCAAATTCTGAGTTCGAAGGAGAAAGTTATCACAAAAATAACAAAATTTTTTTGTCTCTCTCCTATTTTTATTTTATTTATGACACTTTTTAAAATTTATTTATTTTTATTTTTAAGAGATTAGTTATATAAATTCTTTTATTATTTCAAAATTAATCCACTATCATCTTAATTAACATGAGATTTGTATTTTAAAGAATTTAGAAGTAGTGATAATATAAAATACTCTATATTTATTATTTCAAAATTATTCCACTATCATTTTAACTAATGTGAGATTTATATTTTAAAGAAATTAGAAGTAGTGATAATATAAAATACTCTATATTTATTATTTCAAGTATATATATCATATTTTGAAGTGAACTTTTCAAAATCTTAACGAAGGTGAGTGTTATATGACGTTAGTTATTGTCAAATAAAATTATGACACATAAGCATCTTTGACTTATATATGGCCAACTCAACCATAATGGTTGACCAAAGTTATTGAAATTCTATTGGTTTGAGAAATCCAACTCATCCATGGCACAGTTTTTTATAAGACCCATTTTAGACCCCAAATTTTCTCTAATATGGATAGAACAATGACAATTCATTTATTGGAGCATGATATTGACATCATCAAGAAAAATTCAATAGAAATGTTTTCTCTTTCACAACATAATATCTATCCTAGAGACGTATCTTCCAACATCATGTTCTTGTATCATATGAAAATAAAAGAAGAAGAATACGTTGTCGTGTTGCACACTTCTCTTTAACACCTTTTTGTTTTGTTGATGAAGAAACATCCATACGATATATGGATAAATGCCTCTTTGAAGAAATGACTACAATTGTGGCATGAAATTATTGAGACACAATTCATATTAGATATTTATGTCAGAGAAACATACTATATCTCATATAACACAAAGATGTTCGACCACATCTTGATAAGTGCTTTTATGAAAACCGATCAAGAATATTAGAAAACCTGGAAATGCACTTCTTAACTTGTAACAAATGTATAGATGACATGCAATCCACATTAAAGAAACAATATTCATCAACACAATCTTATTTAACAATAGAACATTCATTCTAAAGAAACCTAAGCTATTGCAAAAAGAACCGAATAATTATGAAGAGAAACAATATTCATCAACACAATCTCATTCAACAATAGAACATTCATTCTAAAGAAACCTAATCTATTGCAAACAAAACCGAATGATTCTCAAGGCACTATCTATGCTTTGGTTGTCAACATGTACATTGCAAGCCATTAAAATTTTTAACATGTTTTCTTGGTAAAATATGTGGCATGGTACTCATAGTTAGATATGAATGTAAATAAAATAAAGCAATCTCACATTATATAATGAGCACATTGACCTCGATACTTTTTGTAGGGAAAAATGATGCTCTACATTCCCTCACCAAAAATTGAAGATAGCTTGAAAGATGGGTGTCAAACTTGGTGTGAAGCGTATTTTGGAATTTGATACTTGTATATTCTATTGAATGCAGGTTGACACAAAAAAATCACACGGGCCCATACACATTGACACTGGTTCTCATGAAATTGCAAGCAAATCATAATGCATATTTGGCATTGGCATTATAATAGATAGGAACATCCACATCTTGTAACATCCCTTTCCATGACAATAAAAAAAAATGAAGTTCATGTTAAAAACAAATGTTTCTTTGCTACATGAATCTGGAGATAGGCAACTCTTTGTTTTTACTCTAAAAGGAAATTGCTTAATTTCCAAAAAAATGACAATAATAATCAATTCATATGGTAGCTTCAGAAAGTTAAATAGTTGAGTTTCATGAGAGTAGATTAAAATAAACAATGTAAAACATTTCCCATGACAATATTCTTTATTGGAATGGACTTGAGTAAGTGGAAGTAATGTCATATAAAGAGAATATCAATACAAAGGTTTGCATGCTTTTTAACAATAATTAAGGACTAAAAAATAGAATTCGCATACACAATAAGTTAGATAAGGTGCATGCAACCTAGCTCAGTTTAGTGAAGTGCATGCATCATAGTAGTTAAAGAAAAAATCTCAAGGAGGATGCATGCTTGCATGCCCCAGATATTTAGTAGAGGCATTGTTGTTTGTGTGTCTATAATCTAGATATATTATATTGTAACTACTCTTCTTCTCAGTCTATAAAAGAGAAGGCGGGGGAATATGTTTATTAATTCAGCTTTACAAGTAGGAAGCAGTGGGTGGAGGGTAGAGTTTGAAGCTTTGGGTAGAGGGTAGATTTTGAATCTTTTAGTGTAATTCCCGTTTTCAAGATTAATAAACAGTGATGTGATTAGAGTTTTAGATCTGTGCACTTGCTCCCACTTTCTCCAACTTGATGTGTTTCAGTTCCTAGTAAAAATAAGATTGCAGTTTTGATAGAGATTTTAGTTTTCTTTCTTCCTAAGTAGGTAGGTTAGAAATAAGCCTAAGACTTTTACCATGCGCTAAAGAATTTTAAACACACCTACAAAATTTTTCAAATAAAATAGGGGAGCTAAGCAAGGGTGTCATCTTTCTTCCAGTCTATTTGTGATTACAATAGAAATGTCGTGAAAATACTTTAACAATGAAAATATTAACAAGAAAATCCCAGGACAAAAACCATTTTCAAGCATCTAGTACATTAATCATACCCAATTGGTAGATGATACTCTTCTTTTATAAACAACTAAAGTTAAGGTGGCAAAATAAATAAGGAAAGTGTTGCATAACATTGCAGCTGGTAGAAAGCTTAATAAAGAATAAATGCTAAGTAATTTCTTAGCAGAGTGTAACAAGAAGAGCCAAAAAATCATATATAATTTTGGGCTTCCACGTAGGGTCTCTCAAGTCAGATTTTAAACACCTACAAGTTCGAATATCCTCTTGTGTTCATAAAAACGGGCATCAGATTCTAGCATTTTGAAAAAAAAAATGTTAAAAGATGTTAAAGAATTTTGGATTGTAAGGAATATTTCTTATGTAAGATGATTGGTTTTAATTTTAAATTGACTGAATCTTGATCCTTGAGTTTAACGCGCATCTTCCTCTCCTTTGTCATCTCCATTGAATTGACATTTTTTAAAAGAATGGAGAAATTATTTGGAAATTTCAGAGAAGCCCCAAACTATAGTTACAAACTCACTACGGAATTATTTGTTAAATTTGAGAATATAAATAAAAAAGTAATGGCTGATTAGATTGGTTGAATATTTCCTTAGGTGCTAACTTCTAATTCAACAAAATGAAGGAAATATTGTTTGCAAATCGATCAACCAAGAGCTAGTAAAGGATTGAATAAATATGTGCCAATGGAAGTGTTATTTTTTCATCATTTAATTCATACTGATCTAGGATCTTAACTGAGAGAACAACATGTACAACATATCAAACACAAGAGACAAGAGACACAAAGCATTTCACTGGGGAAAACCAAGAAGGTGAAAAACCCCGCAACTTCCTCGGAGATAGAATAAGCATCAATACAAAGATCACCATGATGAATCCCCAAAAGATAAATGTCTACAGTAGCTACTCCTCCTCCACTTGTGCGCACTCCTCCTCTCTCTCACTAATGCGAAGTGAGTGAATGTGTCAAATGAGAGAGTCACACTCTATTTATACTTTTACTTTCACTTGACCTTTACTCAACTAGGTTGGCCCCAACTTAACCACTTAACATAATGTTGATTGGGCTGACCCCACTAGGGTGTTCTAATAACCCTTTAACCCACATGACTCATACAGGGCCAACCCCACCAAGGTGGTCTAATAACCCATCAAGTATAAGTTACGACACTTACAATATAACTTGTGACACTTGCAAGTACAAATGACGACACTTCCAATCAAAGGAATAATACATCTCTGTTGGGGATACAATAAAGTACAAATGTAATACATACAATATACAAGTGAATATCTTCCAAATTTACAAATACATCAACAGGAAGTAGCATACCTGGACATTTTGAGAAAATGTAATGGATGCTGCTATTTACCTATGCAGGATTCAATGGCACACATAAAACCAAATCATGTTTGAAAATGCTGATTTGAAGTTTCAGTAGAGTGAATCTATGGGTTAATATTAAAGAGCAGTTTCCAAAGTAATGTAAACCGTTGGGAGACAACAACCAAAGTGTAAAGCTAAACCGAGAGATATTAAAACTTTAAACCTTATTAATAAATATCCCAATTCATGAGAGCAGTAATCTCAAATTGATGTGTATAGTACAGTTGAGTTTAACTTTTAACAACTAATCCAGGAAAATCTTGTTCTGGAGATGTTCTAAAGGATGAAGCATAATACAGTTGAAGCATGGCGGCTTTGTGTCTAAGCATATTTAAAGTGGCCGACAAACATTTTTTTCTTTAAAAAAAAGCACAGTCAAACCCTGGTGTTGCTCTCGGAGGAAGCGAATAAAGTTTTTAACTCCCTTGAATCATAGAAGTTGGGAGTGCAATCCTATATTTCACTTTTATGGGGGTCTCTATTATAAATTTTTCACTTGGGAATCTTATTCATCCCATCTTATCCTTTATCCAAGCAGCCTATGCCTTTGATTTTACAATAAACCTTCTACCGAAAGTTTTGCCCACCGAGAAATCGCTGAGAGAAGAGGAAAACAGAAGCTCTCGGGGATAAATTTGAAGTTGTACACATGTTAGAGGGATAAGGTTGACGCTTGATATCTGCATAAACAAATACCTGCATTATGCTAGGAAAAAAATTATAAAACAAGAAAACTAAATCAATAGAAAAAATCTAACATTCAACCAGCAATTAGGGCATGGATGGGTGATTCTAAGGAAAATAAAACTCACACAATCTGTGGGCATGTTGAAAAAGCTTATTTTCTTCTGTCTGTTATCTAGGTCAATTATTTTTCTTCTTCTAAAACAATACTTCTGAGCATGGCTGACCACTTGGGTCGAAGTTCTTGTTTTCACAAAGTTTCTTGAAATTCCTAGCCAATCTCCTCTACCTAATCTCTGCAGTCCCACCAGAAACAATCTGTGTTCTTCCTCCGACCATGTCAATCCAGCATGACCAATTATAAACCAAATGAAGCCATTCGGTAGTAATAACTACAAATTCGTCCATAGCACAGAAGTTGTCTATATAGATTTGAGGGGAGAAATGTATACCCTTTGTTGTTTGATGACCATTAATCATGGTTGTATCAGCTCTATGAATCCTATTGAGGCAGTCTTCTGAGTAGCTGGGTACTACCTGAACCATCATTGTTAATGTTTTGCAGCAAAACCTAGACTCCAGGTGTAGTGTTGCATGCACCTGGATGAGGCTGTCCATGTGCACTAATTTATGAGGCACAATGAATGAGCTATATTAATTTTCAATGCGGGAAATGCATCCAGGGAATCGACAATACTGCCCCAACCATTATATGAGTTTTGTTTAATGCCATATGGTATCTGCACATCTAAAACCCATGGCATGTGCTCATCTTTTGAAGGCAGGGGCATTAGATTCGTCGAACTCAAAAAGCATTTAAATGAGTATGATGTCATTCCACCGCCCCATCTTGGGAAGGGAAAATCGAGGAAGAAGTCAGCATCTCCAACCAATTAGAATATAAAAAATATAGTTTTCAAAAATTCAATTTAATACAATATATTTCAAACTATAGTTGAAGGGAAAATTTATAGCCTATTTATAACCTCTAGCTACAAAATATTAGGTTCGTGGCAATACATATATGATCCCCTCTGGGAACATAATAATGGTAGCTATGCCATAATTTGGAGGGTTCAACATTCAAAATTGTGAAAAGTCTAATTGGTCCTTTCCCTAAGTAAACTTGTGAATTTGACAAATGAAAATTGCTTGCATAATCACATGGATGTGCATGTCACTCAACTAACCCAATTGCTCATAAGCTTAGCCAAATTGTTCACCTCTAAAGTCTCTAGGACACCTTCTAGCCAACCCTACCATGGCACTCCCTTTCACTACCTCACAAAATTCAAGGAAAATGTTTCCTTCTCCACCCAACAATCCCTCATGAATCTTCTCACTACTACATTTGGGGCATAAATATGTTGTTTATAAAAAAAACATTTTTAATGTTGAAAATTAGTTAAAATTGGAGAAATTTATCTTCTTTCTTATTTTTTCCCCTGACAAATGTTTGTTAAACAACATTTAGGCTATCATTTAATCTATGTCAAGTCTCCATAATCATAATTTATAGTTGTAAATATATCTAATGTTGATTGAAAATCGATTAATCAATGTTTGTGTTTTTTTTTTTTAAGAGAGATGCATGAAAGAATTCAACCCTAATTTTTTTCTAAAGAGTTGGGATTAGGTGACATAATTCATTGTTATTTTAATCATCACACTCATTATAAGATATATGGTTAAAGTAATTGATCATTCAATTCTGAACCTGAGGAACATAAGTCTTGTGAGATACCACACAATGGATCTGTAGGCCTTATGTCTCTTTGAAATTGGTTTCTATAATGCTCCTATATAAGGGAATTGCATCATTAATATAAGAATGGAAATTGGATCCACAACATCAGACACTTTCTGAATTAAATTACAATTGCAAAATTATGTCCATATTACAAAAACCAAATCATAATCCAAATGTAAGTTACTTTTTTCAAACAAACATTTCATGTTATATCAAATTTATTATTAACATAGTTCTTGTAAATTGATAGCTTAATGTAAACTAATGGCTATGCAATACCTTTTCTAAATAATAGATTTAAACACACAAAACAAGATAATAAATCTAATAGTAAAATAATGTAACAACAACATACTTGTTATGCTAAGTGGGCCCTGCCCCCTCATAATAGAGTATTGAGACTAGCTACAACGAAAACAAATGAATTAAGAACCCACTATTTCTCACAAAGAAGTATAGAGACAGATCAATTTGGAGATCCTAATATTATCAACCATATCTTCAACTATTTAGAAAATGTGTTTATCAAATGTTTGTCAGCTTATCAAAGAGGTGTTGGCCCCTTTTTATACATCAACTTGTAGTTAACTAACTTGATAATAAAATATTCTCAAGTAGCTATACTAGATTACTAACTTTATCTTGTTTACTAACATAATACATGTATGATAACCAAGCATATAGGTAGATTCGATTGGGTAAGGGCTACTTAATGAAACCAATAAATATTTAGAAGAAGTAGGTAAATGCATGATATATAGAAAGGTTTGGAGGTTTTATATCAACCCCCAACAAGAAATTCCAGAAGTTAGGGACCCATCATCTACCCCTAGCTAAGCTTGTTGGATGTCCCTGTGAATCACTATAATATTCCTATTTATCCTCTATATTAGAGGATCTTGTTGGAGTGGATTTCATGGAGATTAATATAGTTGTAAGGAGGATGACCATGTTCTCCCATCAAGCAATATCTGAATTTGATTTTTACATTATTCCACAATGTTGCCTCTTCATGCTCATTCCCCCAAAACTCAATATTACAGTTGGATGGAGGATAGATAATAAATAAAAAATGAAACCTTAAACATATTAATTTCCCAATATTAGCATGGTTACGAAGTGTCGCAACATAATGTCAAGCCCACGCACTACCTATTGTATCGTCTTCTTGTTGTCCTTCAACCATTTAGTCACACCCTAAGCCTACCTTATGTCAATTACAAATTTCACAAGGTGTGTCTTACTTCATCTCTCACATCACTCCTTGAACTTTTCGACCAGTCAAGTCAAGTTCATTTTGTTTATCAAATCACGCAAGTTCTATTTTGTTATTTAGGTATAACCTCATCATTTATAGTGTCCATATTTCACTAATGCCAACATATGTGATCTACGTAATGTTATCGGACAATCTACCCGAGTGGACGCAAGCGTGATCTCCTAGTTCAAGTGAATCTAGAACAAATAGGAACAGAACATAATACTTCTTTCCTAGATCAATTAGAGATCGAGTCTAATAGATGTCTTACCTTCAGATATTTAGATCTATCTCCTCTTTGTAGCTCCAAGCTCCACGGTTGTCATATCCAAGCTACAAAACCTCTCAAAGCATGTGGAAACAAAACAAGCAGTAACAATACATCTAAACACTGACTGATCTAAGCAAATTGTTAAGGAAGTAAGCTCTAAATGCTATCAACATGAACACATTTATGGAAAGAGATTATATTACTGTTAATAAAGTAGGAAATACAAAGTAGAGTGATGATTACAACCCAAACCTTAATGCTGCAATCCTCCTCCAACAAGTCAAGCCAATTCCTCCAAAGGAAATGTAAGCCTCCCAAGATATGGATAGGGATCTTCTAGGCTAATTCCACCAGCATGTAAGTGCTATAGACTTCCTCCCCTTTGGAATGTAAAAGAGATTCATATTTATAGGACCAAGAGGATAGAGAAGGTTGAGAAATAGTGGGAGAGGACTAAGGGATCCTCCCTACGGGTTAGGGAACCGTAGGCCAGCTCACATACAAGTTAGGGATAGATATCCACCTCATCCACCTTCGAGAATTTGCTCGAAGGCCCCCTTTATCCACTTTAACTAACTCCGGTGCATGCTGCATGAAGGCAACTTGCGCCTGAGAGGGAAAGCGCAGGCTGCACAAGGGAAACCTAAGCCACTGGCACAGTTTGGCAGATGATAGTCTATGCCTGACCTAGTTGGGTGCTTTCTACTAGAGGGAAAGCTGCACCGGCCCAACTAGAAATTTTGGACAAAGGTCAACAACTCACTCCAGT
Source organism: Larix kaempferi (assembly GCA_027924585.1). Taxonomy (NCBI): domain Eukaryota; kingdom Viridiplantae; phylum Streptophyta; class Pinopsida; order Pinales; family Pinaceae; genus Larix; species Larix kaempferi. The sequence goes on along the minus strand of BSBM01001353.1, from coordinate 740,198 downwards.
TTACTTTCTTGATCAGGGAAACCTCAGGGATTATGGCACTGAGTTAACATGAGACCCATGATGACGAGATTTAGGTGTAACAGAATGGCCCCCCAAAGCATGAAGCTGACAGAACAAGACAGGTGAAATGCTTTGAAAGAAGGATGGAAAGGACTTGCCAGCCAGAGGATGTTGCTGCAGTACAACTGACTCTGAGCTATTAGTCTCACATGACTCACGACATGGCTGTCGACCAATACAATGCAGATCCATGGTAGTAAATACCGACTGAACACAATCATGGCTACTAGACACAAGCGTATATCCATGATGAGATGATAGCATAGCCACGACCAATACAGAGTGGATTCATATAATACAACTCAAACAATCTCTATCGCAACCTGGGTAATACATGATTTTCCCCAGGGTCTTCAAGCTGAACCCGCAATGATACGAATCTATCCATGTGATTACAATGTCTTGGAGTCGAACATAGTAGAAACCACTTGATTACCGGTCATTGATGTATACAGCTAACAATTGCGAGGGAAATCACCATTGATGTCAATGATCCCCGAGGTATCATAGTACATACCATTGAGTGTGAATAAATGAGTTGAGGTCGAACACTCGACTGGATATTTCAATGAAGAGTCAATGATGTAAACTCATGTTGAAAGTGAGGTAGCCTTTCATTGAGGCATGCAGGCCCAAGGTACTCGATTGGTTTCTAGATTTGATTCTCAGATGATGTGTTGAAGTCGACAAGGATGAATCCGTTGAAGGAGGGCCATGATGAATCCCCCATCATCGACACGAAACTCGATAATAGATGTTTGGAGTAGGTTGGATGGTAGAGAAACATGCAAGACTGACTCAGGGTAGACTAACATGGCAGAAGGTGTATTGAATGCAGGTGATGAGTAGCGAACATCTCTTGAACATGGGCATGGCATGACTTGGCAATATTGACATGACGAGAATGATACCAATTCCTAATGAAACTGATAATGGAAGCATTCTTTGGATGACCCAAAGGAGAGGCATGACTCATGAAATTAGTAGGACTCAGAGAAAAATGGATTACCCAAGTACTGAATGTGAATGCAAATGAGTGCCACGTTCAAGAGCGACTATGTACTGCCATAAATTATTGTGTAATACAAAATATTCCCTTTTTCCCCATCATGATTGATGAGTGCCTCACTTGTTTTTAACGAGCTTGAGAAGGGTAATCAGATGCTCGACATAGTTCATCCCATGGATGAGTCCAATCCCAAATATTTTGCGAACCTAGGATAGGAGGGGTTCGTCCCATTACAAGCCCTTCAATGTTGAGTTTTAACGAGTCCATAGAAGGTAAACTCGACGTCATTTCATGTTTAGAGAGTCTAAAAATAACTAAAGAAGACTCCAAAGTTCCTGTATTCGTAAAGTTAGTCTCTCTGCCCGAAAAAGGGTAAAATAATGCAAGAGAGAACTCTTCAAGCCATGATTGGATGGAGTGCCCCTTTTTCGTAAATAGTACCTCCTGGTCCGAAAAAGGGGTAAACTACCACCAGAAAGACGATCATTCAAATACTTTTACAAGCGTAAAAGCATCAAGTTCACTTGGCGATCTTTATGTATTTAGGGAGCCTGAAAAGAGCTTAAAGGGAGACTCCTGTACAACTCCTTCATGGTTGATGACTAAGTACGACAAAGGAAAAAGTAAACTCGACACAGTTCCTTTTCCGTAAGTAGTCTAGAGAGGCCGGATAAAGTGATAAACCTACACTCGTTAGACAAACCATTTTACTCAATTTTTAATGAGCACGACAATGGTATCAAAAGCACTCAGAATCATTTTCATGTTTGAACTAGAGCACGAAAAAGTAAAAAGTAATCTCAAACCACTTTTCATGTTTGAACCAAAGCACGAAAAAGGTGAAAAGTAAGCTCAATACTATCTTACTATTTTTAACTAGCTCAAAGAAAGGTTAAAAGAATGTTCATGATGTCTGCTTCATTTTTTAGCGAGCTTGTAATAGAAAATAAACTATTCTCGGTATAATATTGCCAATTGGAAGGTTACTTGCCAACATGATGTTTATAGGTTGGAAATTTTTCCCCCAGCATAAGATGATGACGGCTTACCTCTAGTATGATTTCTAGAGGCTAGATACATGCCCCCCAAGCTTCGTTTCATTCGTCTACTATTTTTCTTCATCTAATCAAACTCATGGGAATATGTTCACCATGGGAGGACGAAAAAAATAGGATTAAATAGCATAGGCGAATGAAATGAAGGTTCATATATTCAATCTTCCGAAAGACTCAACTCAAGAGGAGGGGATCTATTTCATTTTTTAGCGAGCTCGACACAGGAATAGAACCATGCTCGTGGGGTACTATTTCATTTTTTAACGAGCTTGACACAGGAATAGAACCATGCTCGCAGGGTACTATTTCAGTTTTTAACAAGCTTGACACAGGAATAGAACCATGCTCATGGGGTACTATTTCATTTTTTAATGAGCTTGACAAGAGAATATAACCATGCTTGCGGGGTACTGTTTCATTTTTTAACGAGCTTGATATAGGAATAGGAACATGCTCTCGTTAAGGCCCATTGATGGGTTCCTTCCCAACATGATATCCAGAGGTTGGTATATGTCCCCAACATGATTGCTAGCGGTTTAACAAGATGCCCCCAGCAGGATTGCTAGTGGCTTAACCTGCCCCCCAAGCTTCATTTCATCTGACTACTCTTCTTCCTTACCTAATTGAAATTCTGGCTACTAATATGAATATGTTGACCAGGGGGGGAGGAAGAATGAGAATCAAGTGACACAGGTAGATGAAATGAAGGTTCAAGTCCTAAATATAGTGGGAGACTCGATTCAATGGGAGGAAGATCTATTTCATTTTTACACAAGATTGAAATAGACAATAAATATGCTTGAAGGGACCCATTTTATTTTTTAACGAGCTTAAAAGAGAAAGAAACTATGCTTGTAATTGCCTGTTTCATTTTTTAACGAGCTTGACACAGAAAGGGAACTATGCTCATGAAAGCCTGTTTCATTTTTTAACGAGCTTGACACAGAAATGGAACTATGCTCCTTTTTCCCTACCCAACATGATCTCCAGAGGTTGGTAGTGTTCCCCTAGCATAATAAACTAGGAGAATAACTCCAGCATGATGTCCATAGGTTGAAGACATGCCCCCCATCTCTAGGGGGAGGAAACCACTAAAACATGTGGAACATTCAGGGAAGTATGATGACTAGGAGTCATGCGATAAGTGGGTGTCACAAAGGAAAGCTGATCAATGGTCACCATATTCCCATGATGAGGAAAATACATCACTCGAAAGAGTGAGGACACTACAACTTTCATTGCATAAACATAGTCTCGTCTAAGGAGTAGATTAAAATCTAAGGGACCTTGGACTATTGTTAACACCAAAAAAGTGTTCACCAGCTCATCCCTTTGGACATACACCTCTATTGACCAAATTTCCTACCAACCTAGCCTCCAAAACCCCAAAATACCCAAAATTCCCTCAAAAAACATACTAAAATCCCAAAAGAGGGTCAAAATCAAAATAATAGGGAATAAAACTCAAAAGAAAATAAAAAAAAAAGAGAAAATAGGGCAAAAACCCTAAAAAAGCCCTAAAACCCTAATCTAAGTTTATAAAAAGGGGTGGAGGCCCCCCATTTCCACATCGCTCAATCACTCTACCCTTCTGCTAATTTTTTTCCAAAGCCTTAAGCCACCCATCTTTGAGCTTTTTGGCCTCCCTTGAGATAAAAACTTTAGCCACCACTGAAGCATTGAAGAGGAGAGTACAGAACCAAAGGAGCTCCAGAACACACTGTCAGAACTCCACCAGCCTCATCTCTGAGGTAAATTTTTTTTGCAAGCCCTTGCTTTCCCATAATACAAAAATTAAAGATTCTTTGTTACTTGGTTTTGAAAATCAGTTATTTATTTCTTTAAAGTTGTTTTCAAATCTCATGCAAATGTTAGATCGAATGGTTTACTGTTTTTTATGATTAGTTTAGTTTTTTATCACTTCCCTTCAACTTGCTATTAAGGGTCCTTTCCCTTAGTAGGTGCCCTTTTGCACAAGCTGGGGTGAAAACCCCAGCTACAGATTGGAGACTTCGTTGTCTGAACCCTTCTCTGACAGTTTTTATCTTTCATTGTTATTTGTTTAAAAGTTCTGCTTTCTAGTTTTATCTGCTTAGTTACAGTCCTGCGAGTTTTTTTGTGCGGGTGCAACCAGTTTGCATCGTTTTCCATGCAGAAAACGGCAACTTTTTTCCTCATAGCTGCTGCCCGCACTATGGTTGTTCACCATTTTTGCACGGTCTACAGCTCGGCTTTTTAGCCTTTTGCTGCAGTTCAGAGTGCAGCTTTCTGGATTCTTTACGCAGTGCACACTGCACCATTTTAGCACATGCATGAGGTTTTGAACCGCGGCTTACCCATTTCCAGACGCGGTCCATACCATGGTCTACACGAGCCTACCCGCGGTGCAACCTTTGCACACAGACGGCGTCGCTCACCATCCTGCCACCTGCGCGACCCCCACCGCCCACCACATTGCGATTTCCATGGCCCTAACTGTAGAACCCCCAGCGCAACTTGCGTTGCACACTGCGCTATCCACCCCTTAACTCGCGCTGGACACCATGCGGTTCATCCCGGAACTAGCGCTGCACACCGCACTGACCATCGTTGGTGCCGCGCTACACACCGCATTGACCGGCACGCCCCTGCCACACTGCCCGATGCTCCTACTGCGCTGCACACCGCATACTCCGGCCCAAGAAGTGCACTACACACCGCAGTTCACGACACGCAACTCGCACTGCCCACCGCATTTCACGGGCTGAAACTCGCGCTGCACATCGTGAAGATCTGGCCCATAGCCTCGACCTTATTTTAAAAAAAAAATTCTCATTTTGTTATTTAAAAATAAATAAAAATATATATATATATATATATATATATCTACAATTCTATTTTTCGAAGTCTTTGTTAAGCATCCAGCATTGTTTACATTTTTCTAGCTTTTAAATGCCATCTTTTTACTTGCTAGTTTAACTGCTAACATTATCATTGCACACACTCTGACACCTAACTCAAGTGAGCCCTAAAAAACTACTTAACTCAACCAAATTTTAACCCCACTTGGGGAACACAAAAAAATTTTGTAGCTAGGTAGGACAAGGGGGATAGGTATCCAAATAACACCCCCTTGTCACTTACATTTGAGACATAGTTGTTGTCCTCTAGGGTTTCAAAATCCCCTAGTACTTGTTGACACGGTTATGACCAATTTGTCGGGAAGGCCTCTCCCTTAGGAGGGTTGAAGTGGCGAGACTAGTTCCAGAGGCCTGAGTGGAATACCGCAATCCACTCAGTCACCGAAGGATACCTACTCATTGTCCATGTGTGGTCATTCCTTTTAGGCCCACACGGTGATAGGACTGGAGCCGCAGATTCACCTTTCTGGACGTGTCATGAATGGGGTATCTTAGTTTCCTTTCTTCTAGGATTGCCTACCTGGTGTCCCTCCCGATAGGGGGATATCATTGGCCTTTGGTTCCACTTTTTGTATTGTCTGACTGGGATTTCATCAACCTGCAGAGGATACATCTAGTTCAAATTAGCATACCTTGTAGTTAGGTGTTTTCATGCTCTCTTACCTCCCTTGAGTCTAGTGAGTTTATCTTTTTTCATTTGCTAGGAGCCCTATCTGTTGGTATTCTGACCATTTTTTTCTGCTCCATTTGTTGTAGCACAGCTGTTGCAACAAACGTTTTGAGTATTGTTGTTGGCCTGCGTGCTGCCTTTTTACACTCTCCTGGTGCACACACGGTTGCCCTGGGATTTTTAAGCCTTTTACTCACCACTCCTCACCCGTATTACCCTCATCGCCACCATTGAGTTCCAAAGACAGTCAAGGCACCAATGGGGCCAACCCCCACAGCACGGTTTACTTGGCTCTCCTCACCATAGACGCGGAGCATCATCACCTGATCTAGACGACCCTTATAGCACGTCCGATTCCGAACCAGAATACAACACATACACCGCTCCATCTAGCCCCTTGGCTGGTATGACGTCCAACGCCTTTTTTGGCGGGATGGCTAGCGCAGGACTCAACAACCACCCAGCTACCACAACAATGTCTATCCCTGTCATGTCGTCTACGCCTAACATTCCCGCCACCACATCCATTCCTATAGGGAGTGGATTGGTCACCAATACAAATCCTCTAGTGACCAGTAGCATACTTGGGGGCAATGGCCCCACCATTACTGCTATGGCCCATACAATCTCCCCAAACATTGGGGGAAACGGCCCCACCATCGCCGTTATGACCCATACCATTTCCCCAAACATTGGGAGCAGCAGCCCCACCATTACCACTATGGCCCATACTGTTGCCCCAAATATTGGGGGCAGCGGCCCCACCATTGTCACTATGGCTCATATCAGTGCCCCAAAAATTGGGGCCAGCGGCCCCACCATTGCCGCTATGGCCCATACCATTGCCCCACATATTCGGGGCAGTGACCACACTATCGTCGCCACGAAAAACACCCCCCCCGACACATCTTCCTGCTAGTTTGCCATTTATGGCCAGTCTTAACCTCCCTGACTTGGATAGGTTGACTAATGATCCTATACAACATGATCCTACGTGGCCTCCTAGGGCCACCAAACTGCCTTCAGACATACCCAAATACGAGGGAAAGGGAGGAGAAGACCCCCAAAATCATATCATGTCCTTCCATTTATAGTGTTCCTCCAACTCCATCGTGGATGACTCCATTTGCCTCTGATTATTACAATGAAACCTCACTGGAGCTGCAGCTAAGTGGTATATTGAAGAACCTCATGGGACCCACCTTACATTCACATCCCTTGCCTCCACTTTCCCACAATTCTTCCAGTTACTCGTTCGTTACGATGTCGGTGTAGAGATCCTCCTATCTTGTAGGCAGAATACGGCCACCCACATCACGGACCACATCCATGAGTGGTGCAAACGGCGTACTTTATGTAAGATCAAGTTGGATGACCATATTTTCTTAGATTGGTTCCTAAAGTCTCTCATACCAACCATCGCAAAGGATGTGGCCTCCGAGTGACCTCGGTCTAAGGAAGAAGCCATCCTCAAAGCCCAACAATTTGATCTTATTTACGCCCAATATGGATACCTATACTCTATCTTAACAGACGCCCCTCGTGTCGATGCCTCCCGGAGCGATGCCTCGGGAGCATCCCATGCCGTCGACGACATCATCGGGCAGGTATCATCACGCACCCAACTGTACACGGCTATGCCCACTCCTACTAGCCCTGATCTTTTGTGTGCCACTTCCCATTCTGGAGCGACTAATTCATATGCCCCGGTCATTCGACCTCCTCATACTCATGGACCATCATGCCCATAGCATTGTTAGGGCCATGTTCACTCACCATACAATCCTCCTGCAGGCCAACCCACCTTTTATCAACACTCGCCTCAGCCAACACATTCACACTCCCAAATTCAGCAGGCTTACTACCCCCTGCAAACCCTAATTGTGCAACCACAAGTTCCTCCAGTTTATCATCCACCGTCGACCCCACCAACACTGGCCCAACCTCAAGCACACCCCGGTTACTACCTGCCGCCAGCACCTTCCCCACCTGCTTAGCCACAGAATCCTCCCAACCAGGGTATTTTTTAAGGATTCTAATATTATACATAAGTATAGTATCCTAGGCGATTATTTTGGATTGAAAAAATCATTTATATAGATAGGTAAGCGAATATTAAATACGAAGCATGCAATTTACTACTGAAATGTGTAAATTTTGGCGAATATTATGATAAAAAAACATATTTTATGTAAATATAGGCGATATTAGAGTCTAAAAATGACCAAACAATGAATTTATTTTTTGAAAAAAAACCCAAAAAATAGCCAATTGGTGAAATTTCGCCCCTAAAAATTACCCTGCTCCCAACCCCCAAGGGCAAGTTTATGCCCAACAACATGCACAGCAAAACCATCCTGCTCAATGCAACCAGCAAGGCCAACAGAACATAGGGAGAGGATGGAACCGTAGGAATAACCAACCTTCGGACCAAGGCGGTCAACAACCAAACCCTCCTAATAACAACAACGTCGCCCCACCTGACCAAAACCCTGACAGACCACCTCGTTAGGGAAAGAATCCCAATCTACGAATGAATCATCCTTGTTCCATATGTGGGGTCTACGTCCACTATACGCACAATTGTCCACACTTAGATCGTGTCCGTCAACTGTGGATGGACGATGCCCAACACCAAGGACAAATTGCTCCTCTTGCACAACCCAACCCCCAGCCACCTCCCTTGGTGCCACAAAATCCCTTGCCCACGCAAGGAGTAGTAAACACCCAACCACTACCTCCTCCTCAAGGAACCGCACAAACACCTCAACAAATCACATATGTTACACAAACAAACCAACCGACGGATTTGGGTACCCACCATCTCCTCATGATGTCATTGACAGACGTTAATCTTCAAACATGTCGAAATCAATACGGACCCAACCCTGAAACCCCCCCCCTTTGATACCGCTGCTCCCACAGATCAACCCTTACGCATACCCCCACTACACGGCAATGGGGCCCCTAAAGCCCCTCGCTTCCCACTACGACGGATCAACAACAATCCTAACGCTCGTGCAGCAGCAAATTATAATATTGTAGAAGATCTAGCACAGTCCCCCGCTGCTATGTCTTCCTTGGAAGTCCTAAAGAACTATCCCGCACAGAGGAAATTGTTGTTATCCACCATCGATGCAATAGACCCTAACGACTCACGATTGATGGCATTCGACTTAGACCAAGACGAACCACGTTTTCCTTTTACACTAGCCTTCCAGGTTTCTGTATCGATTAGGAACCTTTTCATCCATCGATGCATCATCGATGAAGGAGCCTCCACTTGCGTTATGTCGATGTTTTTTTGGCAGAATCTTGGATCTCCCACCCTATAGCCATCAACAACTGCCTTAAGAGCTTACGATGGCCGCGTAGCTCAAGCCCAGGGCCTTTTGGCCAATGTTCTTTTTCAGCTAGGGGGAAAAACGGTCCTAATCGATATAGAGGTTATCAATGCACAACTTGATTACAACCTTGTACTTGGTCGTAGTTACATGTATGCTATGAAGATCATCGCTTCGTCTGTCTTCCGCATCATGATGTTCCCCCATGAGGGACGTGTGGTCAAAATAGACCAAATAACATACTATGATCCCAATGCTCCCGCTGCTCCTAAGAATGTTCTTCCCATGATTGAACAACCCGTACACTATGCTCCTACATCATTAGTCTCCACAGTCGGACCCAGGTTATACTTGGAATCACCCATGAACTCCACATTCCAATCGATTCCACCCCCTGTGAAGATAAAAGAGATATCTAATCTTTGCACAATCCCCTCCAACCACACAGCACCCCATCAGCAACCGCCTTTACTACCGCAACCACCATCGGTACCAAGTTACATCGAGGAAACACCCATCCATACGATCCCATTTTTATTCCCACCATCTGGAGTGATAAGTACCTCGGTGATGGGCACTTTGAACCTCCCTGGTTTAACCCTAGGTCTACCCGTGTGGTATTTACATGCCCCTACTCCTCCACCAGCTCTGCAAGTCATCCTTCAACTAGTTCAACCTATTAACACTTCCAACCACCCACCCCCAGGAGTTGTGAACATGCCCAATTGTCCTCCTTCCGGTGCAGCATCCACATCTGCTATAAACCCTCCCCCACCACCACCTAAAAATTTTGGGGGCAGAGGACCGCAAAACTATATCGCCCCTCGGGCAAGAAAACCGATGGCACCCCAACCAACCCCGCGAGCACCCCCTAAATGCTCCTTTTATGACGATATCGTCCATGCCACTCACAATTGCCCTCAATTTCCAAATCTCCAAAAACACCTATAGACCTTGGACGATCACCCCAACATCCTTGTAGTCGTATTAAACATCCCATCCCATCAGCGCAACAAGGCATTGCGTACTAACCATGCTTGCGCTATCTGTGAAATATATGGTCACTACTCACACCACTGCCCCGACCTCCCGGATTACAGAGCATCCCTCTATGAGTTGAATAACGCCGACCTAGAGACATCCCCTCCTACCATTGAAGAAATTTACCCTTCAACATTTTCCCCTTCGGAAGAAGTCAATACCATATACATGATCTCTACGGTCAATAGGAACAACTATCCTCCAATATCTACCCTTCCCTCGTATGACTTGATCACTCAGCACTTGCGTAGCGATGAGGAAATCCTTGAAGCCCTTACGGAACCCAACTACCCATGGGATGACATGCACCATCGATCATATTTCAGCCCTGGTGAGTCCACCCCTATCGCAGCCAACCAACTGGCAATTGAAACAAAAGACTTTCTCCCCGAGAAGGTAGATTGGTTCAAGAACCCCATCCCATCACCTAATGCCTTCAAAGATAGAAACATGGAAAATATTTCTCCCATTACACAAGTAGACATTGCTCGCCCAGGTGGCCAACCTGAGATTATCACCTTAGGTGCCACTTGTACGGAATACAAAATCGGGGAATCCAAAAAAAAATTCTAGGAATTCTGTGATGTCTTCGCCTGGTCTTATACCGATATGCCTGGCCTAGACCCTACCATCGTTGAACACCACATCGATACATGGCCCGAAGTCCCACCTGTCCGCCAAAAGCAAACACCAATTCACCCCTCCAAACTCCCGACAGTCAAAATTGAAATTGAGAAGCTCCGAAAAGCCAGATTCATCTATTCCATCGCTTACACCACCTAGGTGTCCAACCCTGTACCTCTCAATAAAAGACAGGGCACTCTCTGTGTTTGCATAGATTTTCGAGATCTCAATCATGCATGTCCCAAAGACAACTTTCGCGCACCTTTCATCGTCCAGCTTGTTGACGCTTTTGCCGGACATGCAGTCCTCTCCTTTATGGATGGCTTTTCTAGATATAACCAAATACACATTCAAAAAGAAGACCAATATAAAACTGCGTTCACTACCCCATGGGCCACCTTTTCCTACCGGGTCATGCCATTTGGTCCAAAGAATGTGGGTGCCACTTTCCAACGATCCATGACATACTGCTTCCATGACCTGATGACCTTACCGCTCGCTCCAAAGAATGATCTAACCACCTAAATGACCTCCGGTAAGTCTTCCTCTGTTGCCGCAAATACAGAATCCGCTTGAATCCTCTCAAGTGTGTCTTTTTCATTCCTGTAGGATGGTGGTTAGGATTCATCGTTTCACAAAAAGGGATAACTATTGACCCCTTAAAAGCTCAATCCATCTTGGACCTACCTCCCCCTCGCCCCATATACGTCAGTTACAGAGTCTACAAGGGCGAGCCAACTTTCTCCTCCGCTTTGTTCCTGAATATGCCACGACGGTTCACGGCTTTCTATGCTTACTCTGCACCTGTAGCCCATTTGTCTGGGATGAGCAAGCTCAAGCAGCTTTTACAGCCCTTAAAACAGCCTTAACTAATGCCCCATTGATCTCCCCCCCGGATTTCTCAAAGGATTTTATCCTGTATGTTTCGGCATCAAAACACGCCGTCTTCGGGGTGCTCGTTCAAGAAGATAGTGCATGGAAAGAGCACGTAATCTACTACGTGAGTCAAACCTTGTCTGGCCCACAGTTGCGTTACCCCTGAGAAGAGAAGTTGGCCCTAGTTGTCATCTTCTCCGTACAAAAGCTTTGTCACTATATATTGTTGAGCCCAACTATCGTTGTGGCCGACTCTAATCCAATGGTTTACCTTTTGAGTCGCTGCCTCCTACAAGGCCATGTGGCTAAGTGGGTCATTATTCTCCAAGAATATGATCTCACATTTACAACACCAAAGAGCATCAAGGCCTTTGCATTGGTGCAACTTATGATAGACCTGCCATCATCATCCAGTTCAGCTCCCATCAATACTAATCTCCCCGACAATCATTTGTTTATCATCTCCTCAGACAACCCTTGGTACGGCGATATCTTGGTGTACCTTCGCACTCAAAAATTTCAAGCCGATCTTGACCGTGATGGGCGTCGATGCATACGTCACCACACTTAACGTTACCTTCTCTTAGGAGATGTGTTGTACCATCGCGCTATAGACATCATTCTACGTCGTTGCCTCACCCACGATGAGGCTGAACAAGTCCTTAATGCCAGAGCGGAGCTTGTGGAGGACACCTTTCAGGGATGGCCACCGCCCAAAAAGTTATCCATGCTAGATATTTTTGGCCCTCCCTCTTTATCGACTGCATCACTGTCGTTAAACATTGCCGCAGTTGCCAAGTCTTTGCACCCAAGGCAAGGACCCCCCCTGCTCCCCTTCATCCAGTCATCACTGTTGGCCCTTTCTCTAAATGGGCCATTGACTTCATGGAGTCCAACCCTCTCGGAAAGCCGCGCTCCACACCGCAGCACACTAGTCCCTAGTTCTGTTCTGAAGCGCGCTTTCCCCTCTGAAAGCCGCGCTTTAGAACGCACCTAGACTGGGCTCACCCATGGTGCACAACGCACGTTTCGGATACCCAAGCGTGCCCTAGACCGTGCCTTTAAGCGAGGAACCCGCGCTTTGCAGCGCAGCTAACTCGGTCATTGCTACAGTCCAAAGCGCACGAAACCATCCAGAACTCACGCTATGCCATGTAGGTACCCATTTATGGCCAGTGCGACTCCCCAAAGCCCTGAAAGACAATAAAAATGCTTAAATGACAAATCTAAAGACATGAGCTCTTACCTACAACTCCCGAAATCCAAATCCACCGGTGAAATCTCCCACAATCTCAACTTTTACCTCTGACCTCCTCTTATCTTCTGTCAAACTCACCACACACAAATGACACCTATTATGGGGGACCACTTACTATTTATAGACATTGGCCTTATTTTCCTTTTGTCATTACGGGATCATCCGACGCCTGTTTCTAAAATCGTTGATACCAATGAACTCAACACACCTAGAACTTCGTAGTGGTCGACTCCATTTCCAGTTTTCATCGGCACCTTTTTTGGGCATCTTTCAGTGCCCCTATCGCCTCGGCTTGCATGCCACATCGACCATCGTCCGTTTTTTACATTCTTTATATCGTTGGATTCAGTTTTATGCACTCATGATGATTCTTGAGATCATTTCTCGCTCTCACCTCTATCTTTTCTGAGCATTTTTTTTTACATGCCCCTGATCGCCTTGGTTTGCATGCCACATCAGTCGTTGTCCATTTTTAACATTCTTTATATTGCTGGATTCAGTTTTCCGTGCTGGTGATGATGCTTGAGATCATTTCTCGCTCTCACCTTTATTTTCTTCAAGCATTTTTTACATGCCCCTCTTCACCTTGGTTTACGTGCCACATCAGTCATCGTCCGTTTTTTACGTTCTTTATATCGCCGAACTCAGTTTTTCACACTCGTGATGATGCTTGAGCTCATTTCTCACCCTCACCAGAAATTTTTTTGACATTGTGTGCCTACACCTTGCCACCTCAATTTGCATGCCACATCGGTCGTTGCCCAATTTTTACAAGATTGTGCATCACAACTTATACACGAGCCATCCACTCCATCCATACTCCAATTATGGCATTGTTTTGCTATCATTCATTAACCCACAAGGATGCCCCATCAGTATTGCCTCCTACCACTGCTCTTGGTTCCCATACTTGTCCCTTGATCGAACACTTCCTCCTTGCCTCATGATTACTTTTGTTCGGTATAATTTTATCCCTTTCTCGGGCCGATCAATTCCTTTACGAAAAAGGCACTTAGGGAGTTTCTGTTAAGCTCTTTTCTGACTCCTAAAACAATGAAAATATCGTCAAGCAATCTTGCTTCCTTTCATGCTCGCTAAAAGTATCTGAAAGGGCGTCTACCTGGTATAAGTTTACCCCTTTTTCGGACCTCGTAAACTAATTACGAAAAAGGAATACTCTAGTCACTCCGGCTAGAAGAGTTCTTCATTGCATCCTTTTACACTTTTTTTCGGGCTTTGGAGACTAACACACGAAAAAGAACCCCCTTGTAGTCCTCTTACTGCTTTCAGACTCTCTAAAAGTGAAAGCAACCATGAGCAATCACCATCCTGGGCTCGCACAAATCCACAAGACGGTACCTTTCCACCATTTCAGAGTCTTCTTATTGCTTTCAAACTCCTTAAAAATTAAAGCACTCACGAGCATGAACTATTCTGGGCTCGTAAAATCCACACGACAATACCATTAATAAACAAAATTTTCATCCCTTCTTCGAGCTCCTTAAAACCATGAAGAAATCCCCAACAACGCCTCTCGACACCACACCAAAGCATATATAATCGCACTATTATGGCAGCTTCCCCAGATTGGTCGCCTTTGTTCAGAGTATTCTGCAATATGTCACCTTGAGAGTCTCCTGATACGATCCATAAGTTTGTCCCCTTGAGTCTTTCCCACTGCCATATTTCTCCCTGATCACTTAAGCTATGATCCCTATACCCAAAGTTAGTTTCATATGCTGCCAAGTCATCCATGTCATCATGCTCTGAACAAAGGAAGTTTGAGTCCACCCACTCTATGACCCCAGTTATTCCCCATCCCCACAGTATTTCAATCCCACCATCAGTACTATCACACTTCGGTTGTACACCTCGTGCTCCTATTAAGGAAACATCATTGCCTTGGTAGTTGCAAAGTCTCCCTCTGTCGACACCAACCAATCTATTCCAAAGGATAGACCTAGAGTTCCATGTGCCTTGGAATCATCTCCATCAGTGGTGAGTGCCTACGGATCATTTTGAAAGGAGCCCGTAGTGCCTCTCCAAATGATTTTTTCTCACATGCTTGACGTCAACACCTTGATCACATCGTTGAGATTCGTACAGGGTATCGGTTGTTTCAGTTATTAGTTGAAGACCCCAGATGTCTCCTAACTCTAGCACATTTGTGAGTCTACGTGAGGAAACAACCAGTCACATGTTCCTATCGATATCTGGGATGCACTTGGCAACATCTTTATGGAAGCACCCCAGTTGCACGCTTCCTTGACTTACAATTGTTGGACACCTTCAGATCCAACATTATTACCAGTCATTCTGGTACCACAATCAGAGTGACAAATGTTTTCCAGTGTATCAGTTCTTCAGATCAACCATGGTCAAACCATGGGTATGTCCCAGATTTGCATCCCCTCTGGACCAATATGATGTACACAACAGTTTGTTGTCATGTATTGTTCTGGTCCCCCTTCTTGGACCTCATGATTATATTTTGACAATGAGCATGGGAATGCTTGCCTCGTCCATATGTTAAGATACTCCTCAGTGAGACATGTATTTTTTAGTTCTTGGCAGTCAGTATAGACCCCATGTTTCCCCCCTATATTTTAATGAATCCCAAACTGAATTGTACCTCGAATATATCGAAGTATTCTTTTAGCTGCTTTCCAGTGACTTTCATGAGGTGTTTGCATGTAACGGGAAACACGACCAATGACAAAGGAAAGGTCAGGACGGGAATGAGTCAAGTATAAGAGACTACCAACAAGTTGACGATACAAGGTGGCATCTACTTCAGGTGAAGTACAAGTGGCAGAAAGTTTGACTCCAGACTGTAAGGGAGAAGGGGCTGGTGTACAATCTTCCATGTGAAAGCGACAAAGAAGGTCACAAGCATACTTAGACTGGGAAAGAAATATTCCTTCTTTGGTTTGCAGGACTCGGAGACCAAGAAAATAATGCAAATGTCCTAAGTTCGACATTTCAAAATTTTGCTTAAGACTGGATTTCACATGGGTTATAAGCTTAGGGTCACTACCAGTAAGAATAAGGTCATCAACATATAGAACAAGTATGATGAGATGGTTTCCTACTTTCTTGGTATAGACATTGGAGTTAGAATGGCATCTAGAAAAACCAGTGTCAAGGAGAAAGCTATCCATTTTGGCATACCAAGCTCTACGAGCTTGCTTAAGGCCATATAAGGATCTCTTAGTGCGAAAGACAAGGCTAGAGTTATTCTGAACATATCCAGGAGGTTGTTCCATGTAAATTTTCTCCTGTAAATCACCATGTAAGAAGGCAGACTTTACATCCATTTGATGGACTTCCCAGTTATGTAAGGCTGCAAGGAAAAGAACAAGGCGGATGGAGTTCATTTTTGCGACAGGAGAAAAGGTTTCATTGTAGTCAATCCCTTCAACTGGGAAAAACCTTTGGCAACTAACCTTGCCTTAAGTCTTTCAACACTTCCATCTAATGCATACTTAGTTCTGTAGACCCATTTACATCTGACAAGTTTTCTTCCTTTTGGAAGAGGTACAAGATCCCAAGTATCGTTCGCCATTAAGGAACGATATTCTTCATCCATAACTGCATCCCAATCTAGATTTCCTGAAGCTTCTGCAAAGGTTTCTGGATCATGATTCTCAGAAACTTGAGCCAAAAGAGAAGAGACTCGCTGAAATTGAGAATGTGTTCGACGTTGATCTCTAGGATCACCGGCAAGATCACCAGCTGCTTCACATGTTGAATGGACCCATCGAGGAAGCACTTGTGCTGGTGCAACTGGAGGAACATGAGCAGGCGGAGGTGGATTTTCATCCTCACTATCATCATCAGAAACTGGAGTTGGAAACCTGTCAAGGAAGTTGGAAGAAGAAGAAGGCACAATCACCGAATCAGGCTTGTAGGCCAAAGATGGCACAATCGCCGAGTTAGGCTCGTAGGCCAAGAGATTTTCATCAAATTTAACATCTCTTTTAATGATTACATCATGAGAATTTGATTGAAGAAGTCTATAACCTTTTACATCTTCATAATATCCAACAAATATGCACTTTTCACTTTTACGTTGCAATGCTTTCCATTTTTCATCTGGAATGTGAGCCCATGCTTCACTACTAAACACACGGAAGTGACTTACATTAGGTTTAGTTTTACTCCATGCTTCTTCCAGTGTGACACCCTGTAAAGCTTCAGTGGGGGTCGGCTTAACTATGTAATTTTCACAATTTATGGCTTCAGCCCAAAATTGAAGACTTAGTCCCTTAAACTGGATCATACAATTAACCATTTCTTTTAAAGTGTGGTTCTTCCGTTCAACTACACCATTTTTTTGTGGTGTATATGGAACAATGTGTTGTTGTTGGATTCCTTGTTCAGTGCAGAAAGTAGTGAACTTTTTGTTAACATATTCTCCTCCATTGTCAGATCTTAACTTAATAATTTGATGACCAAATTGTTTTTCAACAAGGACCTTGTAGGCCAAGAACATGTTAAATACTTCGTTCTTAAGTTTTAGGAAATAAACCCAAGTACATCTAGTGTAATCATCAATGAAAGTTAAGAAATATTTGAAACCAGAAAAGGAAGCAGATGGAAGAGGACCACACAAGTCACTATGCACAAGCTCCAAGGGAACCAAGGCGTGCGAAGAGGCACGTTTGTCAAAACTATCCCGGTGATGTTTTCGAGTACACAACCGGAACAGACACCATCTCTGCAAGATACCATCGGAAGACCTGTCACCATATTGTCTTTGCATAGTTGTTGCAATGAGCGATAATTTAAGTGACCAAATTGCTCATGCCAAAGTTTGCTCAAGTTATCATTATGAGCAACAAAAACTAAAGGAAAAGGTAATGACCCAAAGTTGTTAAATTTGTACAACCTGATAATATCATCAACAATTCCGGTATCGAGGACTTGTTGAGGATCTTTAAAATCCTTGATTACAATTTGGTGAGGTGTAAACGTCACAGTTTTACCTTCACCAGAATGAGTGATTTGATAGACTAATAACAAATTGCAGGAAATTCTTGGAACACATAGTACATCACTAAAATTACCATTATCTACTGGAATTGTTCCAGCTCCTACAACACTTAGAGATCTATCATCACCAACAAATATTTATTTGGTGTTACATTCATTCATAGTAGAAAAGATGGCTTGATCCTTAGCCATATGATAAGATGCTCCAGAATCAATGAGCCATTCATTTGAAGTAGAAGAAGAAGATGCATTAAAAGAATAACCAGAAGCACAAAGTGCATGTCCATGAGAGGTAGATTCTGAAGGCGAATCTAGGTTGATGTGGTGATTCTTCATTGTTGCTTCCAAGGCTGCCATCTTCTTGAAACACTTAGATTCATCATGATTGTCTTTCCCACAATAGTTGCAATGATGCTAAGTCTTCTTTCCTTTTGGCTTGGATCCTTTGTCATTTTTTAAAGAAGGAGCTGACTGAGAGGGTTTGGGACCCTTGTTTGACTTATTATTGCGAAAATTTTGTTTCTTGGGAGGCATGGACTTTTCTTTTTGTTGGGATAGTAAGGATTTCTCAGATGTATCTGCATTGTTAATTATTCCAAGATGGATGACCTAATCTTTCTCTCTAATCAAGGAATCACAAAAGGATTCAAGACTAGGCTCATGATAGCTAACTGCATTCAAGGATTCTTTCATGGAGTAAAATGTAGATACAAAAACATAATATGCAAGTACAAGTTTGGAAATAATATGATGAATGCATTGTTTGTCTTCCCTCTTAATCTTGCATTCTTCACATAAGAGTTTAAGAGTTTTGTACTTAGATAAATAATCTTGTATGCATGAAAAATCACTTGGATTTAAAGAAATCAACTCATTTTCGAGTTGGTGACCTTGAATTTCATTGTGTTTACCAAACATAGATTCCAACTTGTCCCAAGCAGCATCAGGTTCATCAATTCCCGATATGTGGAATCGCAAATCAGTATAGATTGACATCCCAATCAATCCACGAGCTTCGTCACATCTATTTGCCCATTTGATTTTCTTATCATCATCATTAGGTTATGTTTCTTTCCCTGAGGTAATTCTAAAAAGTCCTCTACTTCATAGAACATCTTCCATATGAGATTTCCATGAGAAATAGTTGGAACTGGTAAGTAGAATATCACAAGGGGCAGCCATATTTGTAAATTAATGGCTGTAAAAGAATAAACCAACAGTCTGGATGCGAAGAGCTCGAAAAAATAGGTGGTTTAAAAAAAATGGCACTGGAAACTGACCCGTCTTCCCAAGATGAACCTTTGACAATCACTTTACAAGAAAGTTGCTTTAAGTGAATCAGTTTTGTAAAATAAGTGATTTCACTTTTACAATGATGTTACTTTAAATAGTGTAGCAATAAAAAGGAACTTAAGTGACTCACTTTTTATTTTTATTTTTTATTATTTAAGTGAGATGCACTTTTACAATAAAGTAACTTGAAAATAAAAATTGCATGCATTTTTTCTTTTAAAAGTAACTTCCCAAGACTTGAACTCAAGACCTATTAAGGAATAAAACAACTTTGAACCAAGTGAGCTAGATTAAAAGGTATGTAAAATATGAGAAGGAGGAAGGGGTTTTTTTTTTACTATTCTTGCTCGGTTTCCGTGCTTGCCTTTTTTTCCTGCAAATCACACCACAAACTGAAACAAAAAAACATTTTCCACACTTGTGGGGTTAGATCTCGTTAGCTTGCCTGGAAATTCTACGGTTTCTCTCTGTTTCTGATTTACCGAGATCGCACAAGGTGCACGGCAAAGAGCATACACAGCCGAGAAAAACCATTTTTCCTTTTTGTTTTTTATTCATTGAGATCGCACAAGGTGCACGGAAAAGAGTATGCACAGATAGGGAAAGCAACAATCCAAAACAAAAAAATATATAATAATAAAACTGATAAAATATGAGATTTTTTTTTTAAACATAAATAAAAAAAGCATCACTGTAACATTATACCTTCAGATCTTATGAAATACGTGTTTTTGAAGCAACCGAGAACCGTTTTCAATCAAACAAAAATTATTTACCGATGGAAACGACACTCCGGACGCAATGGAACACCTCCCACATCCCAAAAATGCACAGAAATACCAGAATTAGAAACCCTTTCAAGTTTCGGCAACAACAGTTCAAGATCTAGATCATAACCAGAAGCGGCTCTTCATAAAAGCTCTGATACCATGTTTAGGTACACAGGGTACTCCCAAAAGACCGAACACTTAGAGAAACCACTTCACACAAATAGATCATAGATCGATACACCGATGTTTTGACGTGGTTTAAACCCTTAAAAGGGAAATACTCCACGGCCCCGGCCAAATATCTTCTACGGAGCAATTTATTATGCAAAGAAAGAAAGTTACAAATGAGCTTCTCATAATTGATCAACTAAACAACTACCCTCTATGCTCTTTAAATAGAGATCATGGACCAATCGAGTGTTAAGCCACGGATCAAGGTTAGGTATGATCTAAGAGAAGTTGAGTTGTCGGATCACAACATATCGTGACCGTCAGATTAAATATTTACAAATGCATACTAATGCATACTAAAGAAACACACTTTTCCTAACGGATATATTACACAAGTTGATCTTAACTAACTCCTAAGTGTCTAAATATCCTAACAACATGATGTCTATAGGTTGGTAGTGTGCCCCTAGCACAATAAACTAGGAGAATAACTCCAGCATGATGTCCATAGGTTGGAGACATGCCTCCCATCTCTAGGGGGAGGAAACCACTAAAACATGTGGAACATTCAGGGAAGTTTAATGACTATGAGTCATGTGATGAGTGGGTGTCACAAAGGAAAGCTGATCAATGGTCACCATATTCCCATGATGAGGAAAATACATCACTCGAAAGAGTGAGAACACTACAACTTTCATTGCATAAATATAGTCTCGTCCAAGGAGTAGATTAAAATCTAAGGGACCTTGGACTACCATAACATCAATACAGATAGTTTTCCCTCCTAAAGTGATAGATAACTGAGGAAGGATCCATAAAGGTCCAATAGGCCTTCTATTAAAAGCCAATATCTGGTCAGTGACTAGCACAAGCTGAGGGGAACCTATAGCTTGCCAAGCAATTGAGGATAAAATACTAACAGAATCTCCCTCATCAATTATAGTGTGAAATATTTCCTTATTGGAAACTCCTACAGATATCTGGAAAGGAACACTTGAAGGAAGACGAGATTCTGTTAGACCATTCCAATCAAAGTAAATGACCTCAGTGCTTGGAGGGGGTCCTGTGGGAATGGACAAGATTTCCCCTTTCCTAGAACAATCAGAACTGACTAGGAAAACATCAGCGGTTTCCAATTCACTCTCAACTGGAAGACTAGATTGAGATGAAGATTGTGCCATGGTGACTACTTTAGACTGTACATTCTCCAATGAAAGAGTGGGATCAAGTGGAAGTGATATCGACTCAACCACTTCAACTTCACTCTTTGAAAAAGAGTGGGATCGACCGAGCATGGGGCTGGATCGACCACTTCATCAACCAATGGGGGGTCAAGGGAAACTTATGATATTCAGCTGGAAAGTGTTTCTGAGATATAGTAATGTCTTCCAACAATTGTGAAGCTTCATCCATGCATGGAAAAAGGTAAGTAAGGTGCATTCCCTTGCATAACAAACAAGGATTCTTGACTTTACCTTTTCGACCCTTAACCATAGAGCCATTAGTTGATGGGGTATCATTAGTATGATGTCCAAAGGCTAACGATATAGGTGGTTTGGAGGCTTTAGACCACTCTTCTAACACTTTGGAAAGATCGTGACAATCCTTGAGAAGGTGATCACCCTGGCAAAGCTTGCAAGGGAACTTGGGTCTACGAGGTGTTCTAATAGAATGAGTGCCATTGGAGGCATATCGTTGATTCTTGGTCTCTTTAGTATCCTTCTCCTTCTTTATCGTCCTTTTCTTCTTCTTACTATCCTCCCAATTACTAACACTACTGCTTTGATTAGGAGAGGAAGAAGAAACGAAAGAAGAAGCATCTGAAGAAGGGGAAGGAGCAGTTTGGGATTGACACTCTCGTGGTGGAGAGTTAACATTTGAAACATTGGGTACAGTCGGAATCATCGGATTGAATAACCATACCAGTAATCCTATGGTTAATCTAGGAAGATTTAAAGTGGCAATAAAGGGAGGACCGATATCTCCAACTAGAGGAAAGACAAAAGGTACCCCTTTAAAAGGAGCCTCTTGATTGGTAGTCCCAGAAGAGGTTTCCATATCTAAACTCTCTAAGTCCTTCTAATTATCATGCACAAGAAACGCTACTCAAACTAAAAAGAACATGTAAACCTGTGAATAGGAGCTGGGATGTAAAAGTCGGATCATCACGGTTGTGTCAAACTATCACAACTTGTGATATACTGTACAGTCCAATAGTTATAATCGGCCCAATTTTACAGAGCACTAACCAAGGAGGATTGGGACCATACCCTTGGCCGTATAACCCGACTACCTAACAGTACGTGTGTAGTAATCTCCCCGAGTGTTGTTCTCGGTGTATTGCGACAACAATATGGTCAAAAGGTTTGCTTGGATGGTTCCAGGAATCCTAAGAGAGTCTCCCGATATACTCAAGGTATGTGGGAGTGCAAATCCGTAGTGGTGTTTTCTAATGCACAACCGTACGACAAGAGCTTTTTGATATACTACCGAGTACATGAAGTGCCTTTCGATATACCCAAGGGTACGTGAAAGAGCCTTCGATATACCTGTTGGTACGTGGAAGAACTGCAGGACCCCGGGATGCAGTGCAGGCAGATAACGACAGCTGCCACATTTAACGACGCCGAAACACGTCACTAACCTAACACACAAGTTGCTAAAAATTTTTAACTTAAACTAGCGCTTGATTTTATCTTATGCGGTTAAGTGAATCCATGAATTGAAGACTTGGAATTTAAACAAGATGCAAATCTGATCTATATGAAAATGCAAGTCTTCGTTTCTATGAAGTCCTACTTAAGAAAGAGAGAGATATATTTTCTCTTCCCAAATGCACAACCCTACGCAAATGCAATTTTAACTCTTTTCAAAATGATAGAAAGAAGTAAAAGATACACCCAAAACTAATCTGAAGTGATAAAATAGATCTTTTTATGAACACCAAATGCAATAATTATAATCTGTTTCCTATATCTTTACACTTGAAAAAGACACATCCAAGCTACGGAAAGAAAGGTTCCATAAATGTTTCCAATCAAATGCAAGACAAAGAAAAACACTCAATAATCTTGTCTAACTCAAATGCACACAAATTTGAAACAAACATTTCTTCTTCTTATGAATGTAAGACCAAGAATGTCAAATGATCAAATTAAAGCAAGAAGAATGTTTATACTTTCCAATTTGTGAATCTACCAAAAGAGGGACAAAATAAAGCTTTTATTTGAACTAAAGTGGACACAAAGAATCAACCTTTTCCAACAATCATTAGATAGCTCAGCATGTAAGGGAAAATAGATGCATAACCCAAGGAAAAGAGGCTAAAAAAGACATGGATATTCCACACTTTTCAAGTCTTTTAAAACAAGCCAATCACAGCAGACCAAAAATTATCTTAAAACCTTAATATGGGTCAAAACGACTATAGGATACACGATTCATGGCCCACCCATGAGGGGGAATGTTTTTCAAAATAGAATCCATTTCGCTTAAAAATTCATGCAAAACACTAGTTTTGACTCAAAGGTCCAAACATGGATCCAAATCTCAAAAGACCCAAAATGGAGGAAAATGATAGTATGTTGTGTCTAGGGGTTCTGTGACTGTAACGTGCAGCACAAAGAAGTCTATTGGATCACACCAAAATAAAAATTTGGAGACTGGATAGACCAAGAGCTAAGCTTTAAAGATCGACGCAGTCTGTGGCTAGCCGCAGAGCGCTCGACGTAGACTGTACAGGTGTAAAGCGCCCACGGTGCAAACTGTCAGATCAGCAAAAGCACCAATGGCGCAAGATGCTCAAAGGAAGATTGCGCTCGGTATGGATAGGCGCACTGGATTCACTACCCAGGTGCATTGAGCAAATAACCCAATGCAAAAAGTGAGAAATATCCAAACAATGAATAAGTAAATGGTTTGATGCTTACCCAACAAGATCAGAGAAGGTCAACAGACTCTTCAAGAAGAAAATATGATGGTGAAAAAGAGGCTTAGGAGGCAAAGAAATGGCTCATAAAGAAATCAATGAACAACACATTCAAATTGAAATCAAAACAAAGTAATTCCCTAGTGGTGTCGCCAGATTTGTTAACGAAAAATCTACCCAAGTGGACGCGGGCGTGATCTCCCTAGTTCAAGTCAATCTATAACAAATAGGAACATAACATAATACTACTTTCCTATATCATTTAGAGATCAAGTCTAATAGATGTCTTACCTTCAGATCTATAGATCTATCTCTTCTTTAGAGCTCCAATCTCCACGGTTGTTAGATCCAAGCTGCAAAACCCATCAAAGCATGTGGAAACAAAACAGGCAGTAACAATACATCTAAACACTAACCGATCTAAACAAACAGTTAAGGAAGTGAGCTCTAAATGCTATCAACATGAACACATTTATGGAAATAGATTATATTAATGTCAATAAAGTAGGAAATACAAAGTAGAGTGATGATTACAACCCAAGACTTAATGATGCAATCCTCCTCCAACAATTTAAGCCACTGCCTCCAAAGGAAATGTAATCCTCCCAAGAGATGGATAGGGATCTTCTAGGCTAATTCCACTAGCATGTAAGTGCTATAGACTTCCTCCCCTTTGGAATGGAGAAGAGCTTCATATTTATAGGACCAAGAGGATAGAGTAGGTTGAGAAATAGTGGCAGAGGACTAAGGGATCCTCCCCAGGGGTTAGGGAACCGTAGGCTAGCTCACATACAAGTTAGGGATAAATATCCACCTCATCCACTTTCGAGAATTTGCTCGAAGGTCTCCATTATCCACTTTAACTAACTCTGGCACATGCTGCATGAAGGAAACTTGTGCCTAAGAGGGAAAGTGAAGGCTGCACAAGGGAAACCTGAGCCACCGACGCAGTCTGGCAGATGACAGTCTTCGGTTGACCTAGTTGGGGGCTTCCTGCTAGAGGGAAAACTGCACCAACCCAACTAGAACTTGTGGACAAAGGTCAACAACTCACTCCAGTTGACTTTCTTGATCAGGGAAACCTCAGGGATTATGGCAATGAGTTAACATGAGACTCATGATGACGATATTTAGGTGTAACACATAAACTATTATCAAAGCACTCAATCATAGTGGGTGGAAGCAGATTTAAGATGTCGAATCCCATCTTTCAAATAGCGATTCCAAGTCTCCATGCATGATTGAAATTGGGATGGAAGACTGCTGACAACTACAAGTATTACAATGGATACCAAAAATAACGCCATACCAGATGTAACACATGGAGAGATGAACATAGCATTAGGTATTACTGTAGAATATACAAATTGACAATCGAATGTGAAATTTTGGGAAAAGAGGCAACATGAATACTTGGTAAGAGGCCAGGAATTCACGAGACTCATGGGTGACCATTTCCTCTCACTCCCATAGGGATTCACACAAAATTGGAAAGTCAAAATGATGTGTCGAATGAACTCCACAACAACCCTCAGCAAGCCGCTTTGGGAGAAGACACACCCTTGGACTCAAATCATGGTGTCAATTTTCAATACACAACAAGATGTGGTATCATGCCGACCCAATTAAATATAGTATTGGCCATCCGATTTTCGCCTCAAAGCATACAATCTATAGATGATTATATCTTCTTGTTGTGATATGTGTATTGATCGGTGCCTTGTTTTTTGTTAAAATATGAAGATATAAAAGAATGGAACACAAGTGGTGTAACGTACCCTTGTTACACATACACACAATTTACAAGGAATAAAACTATAAAAATAAAAAATTTCTTTCTTACGTCTTATATCCACTTCATAAGACTCGTTTACCTTGATATAGGCACATCTACATTACACATATACATATCTATAATGTAACCCACACAATTAAAACTATTTCCTTCATGCATTTTCCATAAACATAACTCAAATCAAAACATAGGCAATCCGCACCCAGAAACCTAATAGATTTAATTCTATCTTTTCGTAATTCTCGGTGAAGACTAACAATTCCCATAGCAGGGTGAAGGATAATTTATAAGCAAACATTGGAAAGACACAGAGCTAAATAGACAATTATTTCAGCACAAAAATACCATTTCAGGCATTCAACACGAAATACAATTTTGCTGCAAATAATATATCAAATTGAATTTCTTTAGGAATACGAATCTAGGAATTCCACAGGAAATTACGAATTCAATTCAATTAATATATCAAAAGAAATTTCAACAGAGATATTCTATTCCAGGCATTCAAAACGAAATACAATTCTAATGCAATGATATATCAAGCATAATTTAACACATGAATATCATAACTCATTCACAGATGCTTATCTGAAATTCTCATGAATGTGGCAATTGGCTGCATGTGAGCCACCCTCCACCCAACCTTAGAACTTGTCCAGCCTATACTATTTTAGCTCCCAAGTTCATCCCCGAGCCGAGATCCAGACATTAACCAGAGGTATCTCACCAATTTCCCCCCAACTCACTCTCAGAGTCTCAGGTGGAAATAACAGAGGTAAATATATTTACAGGGTTCAGCATACAACAGTTTGGTTATCCAATTCCTTGTCAATTCCATAATTGACCCACCTGAGTTCCTTCCCAAAACGTACACCGACACATTTCACTGCAAATGTTGGGAATCCCTATGGGTCTCATGCTTCATTGCCAATTCACTGGTAAATTCGACCAATGAATTCATAGTCAATTCGGGTTATCTCAGTAAATCAACGTTCAGGTTCTCCCTCTCCATTTTGGGTTCAGGTTCCTCACAGGAAATCTCTTTCTAGTTTTTCCTTCACTCGCAGACACTTCTCTTGCACTTAGCAGACACCTCCCCATGCTCTGCGTGCATTCCCCTTCTGTTTTCTGTGTGTATTCTCCAGACCAACCACCATCGCCCCTCTGCGTGCATCCTCCGGCATCCTTTCCCCCCCTGTGCTCCCCTGGCGTCCCACCACCTAGGATGTGGGTAGCATCAGCCTGCCCCCACGTTCGCCTGGACCACCGAGGCATCCTAGTGTCCCCTCTGGGTTCCCACGTGGTTGTCCCATAGGCACACGTTGCCTCTCCATCCTTAAGCATGATTAGTCCCTAATTCATTAGATTAATTACTAATTAATAATAATTAATCCCCCCCACTAAGGATAAGGCTTAGGGGCATGGGTTTTGGGTTTAACATAAGGTTTTAGAACAAGGGCTTAGGGAACAAGGTACCTAAGTCAACCTTACCCCCTCACAACGCTTGGTTAATATTTGGATCCCCTCTTCAGCGTATCGCTCCACATGCAACCAACTGATATTTTTATTACAATATAATATCCCTCTATGTACATACTTCATAGCAAATTGTTCAAAATACAATATCAGCTCTAACCTCGGCCAAGGGGTGTTACATGCGGGCATATTAATTTCCTTCTCATTATTAACCATAAGATTATATAGGATTACATCACAACAATACTACTGTCCAATACTCTGGAACATAAAATACTATGGGAAAGCCAAGTGTCCTAGTCAAACTATAACCAACTAACAACTCAACTAAGTAATGCACTTATGACCATTGAGATTACATTTCTTAACACACCCCCTTAATCTCAACTAGGACAATATTCTCAGCACTTTAAATGCCTAAGTGCTTCCTCTGAAACTCAAATGCAGATGTTCCCAAAGGTTTGGTAAACATATAATCCAATTGCTCATTAGAGCCACAAAACAACAAAGTGATCTCTCCATTATTGACTAACTCACGAATAAAGTGGTAGCGAGTGTCAATGTGTTTACTCTTTCTATGAAACACATTATGTTTGGACAATTGTATGGCAAAATTATTGTCACAATAAATAGTTGTTGGTTCTTTTTTTTGTGTCCCATATCCTTCAAAAATTTTCTTAGCCAAACTGTATGGCATGCTACTGTAGTTGCTCCTACATATTCTTCTTCTGTAGAAGACATATTAACAATGGGTTGTTTCTGAGAGGCCCATGAAATCAGACTGGTACCAAAATGGAAAGCATCACAGTTGTGCTTTTCCTATCATCAATACTTCCTACAAAATCACTGTCAGTGTACCCTGTAAGAGTATTGTGTAGTGAATGAGAGTACCAAAATCCATAACCAATTGTGCCTGCAACATATCTCAGAATTCTTTTACCAACTTTCTAGTGAGAGTCTTTGGGAGACTCCATAAATCTAGAGATCGGGCTAGCATAATACATCAAATAAGGTCTAGTTGCAGTCAAATACATTAAACTTCCTACCAATTTTTTGTAAACTGTAGAGTTCATTGCTGGTCCTTCATCATTCTTGCTTAACTTGGTTCCTGTAGCAATGGGGGTTTTTGTTGGTTTGCATTTATCCATTCCGAATCTCTGTAGAATGTCTGTAGCATACTTATGCTGACAGAGGAAGATGCCATTTTCACTTTGGTCAAATTCCATACCAAGGAAGTACTTCATGAGACTAAGATCAGTAATTTCAAACTCCTTTTTCATGACTGTCTTAAATTATCCTAGCATCATATTTCCAATATAAATCATATCATCAACATAAAGACATACAATCATAATGTTATCTTGTTGATCTGTTTTGACATACAGAGTGGGTTCATTGCTACTCCTATTGATTGTTGATGAGGTAAGAATCATTTCTGTTGTACCAAGCTCGTGGAGCTTATTTTAGAGCATACAAAGCATTTTTTAGCTTGCACACTTTGTGTTCTTGGCCTTTGACATAATAACCAGGTGGCTGGTTTACATAGACTTCTTCTTCAAGTATGCCATTGAGAAATGCAAATTTCACATCCATTTGATAAATAGACCACTGGTTTTGAGCTACTATTGCAAGTACAACTCTGATGGTATTCTGAAAGCATGCGACAAAACAATCATCATGGTGGTAGTTGATCGACTTTCCAAATATGCTAATTGATGTGCTCTCCAACATCCATTTATCCCGACAATGGTTGGCCAAATGTTTTTAGACTAGATTTTGGAACTCCATGGAATGCATACCTCCATTGTGTCGTATCATAATCCCATGCTCATCAACAAATTTTGGCAAGAACTATTTAAACTACAGGGAACTTAGTTGCAAATGAACACCTCTTATCATCCTCAAATAGATGGACAAACAGAAGTAGTCAACAAGTGTCTAGAAACCTATTTGAGATGTTTTGCATCTGAAAAGTAGCATTAGTGGGAACAGTGATAAGTGGTATTATACCACCATTCTTCCAAAGGTAAGAATGGTGGTATAATACCACTTATCATGAGGCTACAAAAATGACACCATATGAAGAAGTATATGTCCAACAACCACCCTATATGGTTTCTTATCTACCAAGTACCTCCAGGGTACATACAGTTGTTAATCTGCTTCATAATCGTGGTGTCACTCTTTGCATACTTAAGGAAACTTTAGCAATGGCTCAAAACCGCATTAAGCAACAAGCAGACCAACATTTCCCAGAGCATTCATTTGTAGAAGGTGACTAGGTGTTCCTTCGGCTCCAACCTTATAAGTAAACCTCTCTCAATGTTAAATTCCATCAAAATCTTGCACCAAAGTTTAATGGCCCATATTATATTGTTCAACACATTAGTCAGGTGGCCTACAAATTAATGCTCCCAACATACTCTAAGATCCACCTAGTATTTCATGTGCCATGTTTGAAGAAGGTAGTGGGTTAGAATTGTCGATTTCAAACTACATTACCGGAACTAGATGAAGAAGTCTCCATTTGGCTCCGACCAGAAGCAATTTTGGACACTCAAGAGCATTAGCTATGTCAATGCACTATCCATGAAGTTTTGATTCAGTGGAAGGATACTTCACTAGAAGATGCTACTTGGGAACCATCAATAATGTTGTAGCAATTTCCCCATCTCCAACATTGAGGACAATGGTGCTTTTGAAGGGGCGGGGGACATGTTAGGGTCCTAGACCAACCCTCCTACTTTATCTATGTGCAAGACCATAAGGCCCATTAGTTAGTTATTTGGTAGTTGTTTAATGTAAAAGTGCCTTCCTTATTGAGTAAACAACCTTAGGTGGTCAACCCTCATTACTAGCGGGACCACAAGTAGTTGGAATTAGGATATTGAAGTATTATATATAGAGCAATAATATATGTAATGTGAAGTCAATAATTGTCATTGTATTTGGAGCTAGTGATCTTGGAGGTTACCCCTTGAAGAGGCAAGTGAACATTGTTATCTATGTCATCTAATTTCCTTGTATTTTCTATCTTTTCTATGAATTTTTGGGTTTAATCATATTACAATATGTCATCCACTTAGTATCATGGTGGTCAACAAAATAGGTCAACTTGTGGAAGCCATAAATTCCACTTACGAACTCTGATTGAGGTGATCTTCGCAATGTTGGAATCTCTCAATGGCTAGAACAATGTCAAGAGGATATAACTTTGTTCAAATATTTTTTACCACCAAATGGTTGTTTAAGGCCTGAAATATGCTTTGGAGGTTTTCTTAGACACCAAATCCCCAAAGTGGGAGTTGCCTCTAAAATAGGCCAAGTGAAAACTAATAGATCCAATATATCAACCTATAAAGCAGCAAAATAGATGACAAATTATATAATCATCCATTTCAACTCACCCCATGACCAATAACAACACTTTTTAAAACCATAAACTCTACCACCAAACTGTTATCCTCAAACATGTCTCAATTTTGCAAAAAGACAGTCTCAATAACTAAGGTCAAAACTAAGCATATGATATACCTTTGGAAATGTATTGGACAACCTTACATCATCATTAGGCCCAATTTACCCTCTATGTTTCATTTAGAACAAAGTCCAATCAATGAAGACAAAACTATGAAATTTGGTCCCTCAAGAGATGTGCAACTTGCACCCTTTGCAGACTAGGCACATGAACTAAAAATTGGGTAAACGAACACTCATTGGAAAGCTTGTTCCAACCAATACAAGTTACGACCTTTTATATTATGAAAATATATCACAATCCCTTTTTCATTTTATGCAATATTGGGCTTACTTGAAACCTACTTAGTGACTAGTGAAAGGGGTCAATGTTGAAATTTTTGCAAACTATACTCACATTTGATGAAATTTAACCTAAGCAACATGGACATGTACATTGCTTAAATGGAAGGGTTTAAAAACTTAAAATTAAGCTAGTGATGGTCTCCCTAAAGGCCAAAGTATTGGGATCCCAAAACAAGACAAACAAGGTTGGAATGAATTTGAGTGTGTGACAAGAAGATCCTATTGGGCACTCTAGCCTTAGTGGCCATCATGAATATACTTGGTGGTTGATAGTATGTGAAGGAAACTTGTCAATATAAAAATCAAATTAGCACTACTAACCGAAAGTTGGTATGTGAGACATAATTAGTATAAAACCCAAAATACTACATACATCTTCCATTGAACCCAAGTGCACTAGTATTGATGATTGACTCTTCTAGTGTTTGAAAAGCCACTACAGGCTTGAGGTAACCACTTACTCTACCCCTTTGATACACTTTGATGGGGAAAGAACCACAATGATCCCTCACTCATATTTCCTTCTTTAACTAAAATTGGTGTTTGAAAGGCAACTTGGAGAAACCTTCCTACCATCTTGAGAAGATATCCAATTTAAAATACCATGTTGAAACCAAAGTAGATTTTTGGTCACCAATTAATATAGTACACATATTTATCTCACTTATGGGTTCATTGAGCCTCATAGATACACCAAACTCTAATTGTATTGTAATTTGAAAGTTCCCCTTATTCTCTCATTACCTTAGCTTTTTGAACCAGGACCACTTGTTCATATGCTCTCTACACTATGAAATCAAATGCAAATTGTTTTCTCTTTTTAGAGAATCTCACAAGCCACTCTAAGACGTTTTTGACACATGAAAATCAAAGATGCCTATCCATTTTCTTTTGGAAGATGTTTGACCTACACCACCATCTTCCTAAAGACAAACACTCTAGAGTGACCTATATCATGTTGATTACTTCCTACTTTCAACCAAACTTGATAAGAAAGAAACCCTATAAACAACTCTTCCATGCACATGAGAGATGCATTAAATAACACAAATCTCTCATTCTCACAATCATAACATTGTTATTTTTAATCTTAAATGGTACAAGAAATATCCCAAAACAATATAACGTTTAGTTAGGCACAAAGCTCTTCCTTCTAAACTTCCACTTGGTTTTCACCAAAATGATATTCTTGCATTTTATAATTTCTATCTAGACCTAGTTTTGTATATTTTTACATCGATAAGTGTTTATATCTTAGACTTTGGAGTGGACTAGCACGTATGCTTTTTCTAGATTGCAAGAGGATGAGACAAGTGTATTGTCCGAGTGATTCTAAATTCGAAATAAACAATTATAAAATAAAAAAGAATATAAAAAATAACTCGTAGTTGATGCATGGATAAGGGGCTTTGTGGGAGACAACTCATTTAACTAGAAGTAGGTGAGTAATAACATGTAGGTAAGACATAGACAACCAATGATTACAATTAAGCATGAAAAAAAAGTAATGAATAACTTATTGCGTGTTTGTGGAACTTGTGGCCTATAAATCCTCATAACCACAAATTAAATGGTTGTACTATTATTCTATTAAGATATATTTATAAACCAAGGCTTAATGAATTTTTTAAAGTTCCTCGACATTACTGCCTCTACGTCGATATGATAATAATAACAGTAGAATAAAAAGTTTGTCTGTTTTGTGCTGTGGAGAACGGCCAAAACAGAAATGGCATTTGTTTATTTTGGATGTGAGGTCATATTGTGGAATTCATCACCCGCGAGAGTAAACTTCACAACCAATTTACTACTGTGTCACGTATTTTCTACGAAGGCCTCCATAGATTTCTGTTAACGTTATGACGATCTCTTGCACGCCGATCTGACACTTGTATATTTTGATCCTGGTCTTCAGTACCTTTAAATATAAAAAAAACCTCGGGCTCAACTCCGGAGATATTCAAAGGAGACAGCGCTTTAATAACGAATCTGAGCTCAACTCCAGAGATACCCTTACATAACCAAATGAGACAGTGCATTAAAAGCGAATCTGGCTCATCTTTTGACTGAAAATGCAACCTTACGAGTTACGAGCTTCTCTGCTTCTTCTTCTGACGGTCCGGTCTCATCGCAGATGGCTTTAATAAACCTGTCTGCTGCAGCAGAACACATCACAAGGAGTGATCTAGTAAACGAATAATTTAAATTCAACTGTTTCCGCATTTTTTTCCTGGTAAAGTAAAATTATGTTTCTTGTGTTCTTAAATTTGAAGGGGCGGTTGTAATGGAGTAAATTTTTCAAGATTCGAAGGTTTGGAATTCATCTTTATAATCAAAATTTAACAATAAAAATCGTTATTTCAAACAGATTCAATCAAAATCATGGGAAAGCTACAAATGGTTTATTGTTTAGCTTACTTGTTTTCTTTTCACAGCTATTTCCATCATGTTTGATATTTATTTTTAAGCGTACTATATATATAATTGAATATGTTAACACAACCATTGCAAACGTAAACGTAAACAAAAAGAAAAGTAAACATAAGATTAGAAAAATGAGCTCTGGCAAATATGGACAGAAGACGGAACCTGAACTTATCTCGATTGCCCATTCCCTCTATCTAATCAGTATGGAGTAAAAGTGAATTTTTGACTTTTCTCCATATCAATTGGATAAAAGGAATCAACAATTGAGATAAGGATCACTAAAGACAAATATATGGCATACAACACAACCATTACAAACCTAAATATAAACAAAAAGAAAAATAAACATAAGATTACAAAATTGAGGTGGACAAGTATGGAGAGAAGACAAGCCTCTAGATAGGTACATGTTTAATTGCTGCCATAGATTTACTTGCTAAATATCACTCTGCAAATTGCAATAATAAAGAAAAATAGCCTATAGACCATTATAAACTCATGATTCCTCCTTTTGATTATGTCTTAAAATACTGACTAACTCGTAAGTTATGTTAGTCATAAGTTATAGATTGCAGTTTCCATTTGGCATGAAATACTAACTCAATCTATGCATTTTTCCTTTAAGGAATGGCCTTCCTTTGGCATGAAACACTCACTAACGCATAGTAAACCTTGTAGTTTCCATTTAAGTAGTGGTATATGGCTGTAAATATTTTATTCTCATATATATATATAGAAATGACAAATTTCCAACTTTCATTTTGAATTGTCAATTTTGAAAATTAGATAAACATGATTACAAATAAGTAAATTTTAGAATTAATAGAGAACAAGTAACATATAACTTGTTAGTGGCACTTAACTTGTGGCAAGTAATGCATAACTTATTAGTGACACTTAACTTGTGGTCTATCCATGTTCACAAACTAAAAATTAATGGTTATACTAGTATAAAAACATATAAATATTCCTTGTTTTGTATAGTAAATATAGGATGACAAAATCGTTGCAGCAAAAGCAAGGTGCTGCCCCACCTCCCACCTCCTCATGACCTTGTATGTCTATGCAAAATTGGAAAAGACCATGTTCCTAGAAAAAAAATCAGATTGCATAAACCGTGACATCTTTGCTTTAAGAAAGTAACACATAGTACCAAAATAACTTAGTAGGTTTTACATATAAGGTAAACTGTTTATGTATTTACAATTTGGCCATGCATAACTAGCCCTAAGATCACCTTGTTTTAGGTTAATCAAGCTACCTTTTTATAGTTAAAATTACATATTTTAGTTACTCAAATCACAATATCTATTGCTCCAAGTTAAAGGTGGGGATTCATTTGGTAGCATGGGATTTATTATCATGTCGTAAGGAGGTTGGGGGGTGGGGCATATGAAACTTATATTGGACCTATTCGACTCTACAACATCTTAAGAGTCTCTGGAGGGATTTAACCCATCCGAGACTCTAGGGGGTAGTTGTACGGGATAAGTACTTGAAGTCTCTCACTATTACTGAATGGACCAGGAAGGATCATAAACCTCATGCACGCTTTTCAAATATGTGGAGCAGTTTTATGGAGGTTGTTCCCTATCTTCGATGCTGGTTATATTGGCAGGTGGATGATGGATACCAAGTTAGATTGGGGGTGGACTAAGTGTTGGGCGGATGCACTAAAATTTCTGAATAGACACTTCATTTACCACAAGACATGGGCTTATTTTATTTATATTAGGTAAGGAAGGTGAATTCAATTGACAATGATCAGTATTGGTTATTGGCATCGGACTTAGCCGTCCGAGGGGAGACACCTAGAGAATGGGATACATATGTGTCGGAGCTGACACATTCGGGCATTTTTTTAGAGAACCAATAGGAAAAACTCATCTGGTCTTGGAAAGAGTCTTGTGGTGATATTACCACTTATGTGGCATATTCGGCTATTGCTTCTTTACATACTTCGACACAACATTTATGGTGGATGCACACGATGTGGAAGTGGAAGGCTCCACACAAAATCTTAATCTTCACCTCGTTGGATCTTAACAATAGATTACTTACTCGAGACAACTATATCAAACGTGGTGGGAGGGGTCCGACTAGTTTTCCACTATGCTATCGAGCACAAGAAACAGTTGATCACCTTTTTGATCAATTCGATCTCATTAGACATATTTGGGAGGAGATCACAGTGTGGTGGGGAATACACTTTGATTGGCACTACCTGACACTTGATTTGGCACTGTCGGGCTGGTTTGAAGTTAAGAGAACACATGCTTCATTCCCACTCAATTTTATATGGGGTATCCAACGTCTACGAAATATTATACTTTTTGAAGATTTCCCATTCAGTTTTGCATGGGCTTGCACCTATTTGGAGAGATTTATCACTATTCCTTCTTTGGAGGTGAATAATCAATTGCTTAAGACTATTACGCCACCAATCTCAAATTAAGGTGACCCTGTTGGTTTTTTAGATGGGGTGGCTCAACAATCCCGTGGGGCAGGTTTCCATATCAATATATCCAGAGGCTAGTATTATGCACGATTTTTTGATTGTGGCAAGGGTAGTAATACCAAGGCTAAGTTACTATCTCTTTGGGGATTACTCACTTTTGCATCATTAGTGGGATAAATGATTTAATGGTGACTAGTAAGTTATTATTGAATGGATCATAAATGCAAAAGCGGGGATTGAATTGTGGAGAGGGAGAACTACATTTCTCCTATTTTGATAACTATGTCCTGCAGACGGACGGTGCATACCGGATCTATTAGTCATAGCTTATGTTTATGTTTTTTTCTCCATTTTTTGAATTAGCTGATGTAATATGGATGCTCATAGAAAGATATAAAAAGTCTGAATGTAATATGGGATAATTCACTAGACAGAAAGTTGGTATTTAGATTTAGTGTAGAGATTTTGAATTATATGTAATGAATGACCATTTGAACGAACGCTATCCGAGGGATAG
This sequence comes from Larix kaempferi, assembly GCA_027924585.1. Lineage (NCBI taxonomy): Eukaryota > Viridiplantae > Streptophyta > Pinopsida > Pinales > Pinaceae > Larix > Larix kaempferi. The sequence continues at coordinate 703,709 of BSBM01001353.1, read as the reverse complement.
ATAACCTAGTTTCATTAGTTCATATTTTGAATAGCAAGAAGGATTAGAAACCTCTTTGATCATAAGGCTAACGATCGGGCTGAAAATGGAAGAAGAAAGATAAAATAATAAGCCGTGCACGCCATCGCTATGAAGATTTGTATGTCCACCAAGTTTTACTCAAAGTCGAAATCTCGTAGTTCCCAACGCAATGCAACTTCCATAGCACGGTACCTGATCTGCAGCAATTCGAAGCTTTGAATATTTGATAGAATTTTGCCAAATCCTGTGAAAAGAAAAGTAGTTCCTTAACCAGTACAGTTTTCAATGTTAGCTAACGGCACGTCCTACCGTGCACCTGAAAGATAAAACAAAACTCCTCTTCACTAAACGACGCCGGCGCTTTATCTGCTCCGATCGAAATCTTCCTAAATTACCTCGTTAAACTCAAACGACACCGATTCACAAAATTAATGCAATCGGCCTCTATAAAGTAAAACTCCCCACATAACAAATCTGAACACGTGTACAGTTATGTCAGTTTAAAGAATAGGTAGTCAATTTATACTCAGCAGTGGAGTACTAAATGATATACGTTAGGTATAGGGCATAGTTTTTGTGGAAAACATGTAATTACATATTAGGTATCAGGGAGACACTAAGAATTTGCACTTTATTCAAGGCTTTATTACTTGACTTTTTAGAATCCCAAAGCCCAGAATTTGGACTCTACCCAGGGTCCTTTAGTTTGGATTATTGATGAATCCAAAACATATGTCAATGCAAAAAACAAGTGTCAAGCAGAGTTTGCACACTCTAATTAAGGCTTTTTGACTTGGATTATTGGTGGATTCAACACATATGTTATTGTAGAAAAAAAAAAATATAAAGAATTTACATTACAAAAGTCTAAATTCAAATACCTTGAGCAGAGTACAAACATCTATTTTTATGACTTTGTTATATTTTAAATACCATACCGTAAACAAATAAGAAAAAGCTGTATTGCAACATATCCCTACCAAAAGGATGCTGGAGCAAAAAAGGATAAGTGATGAGTTACATAATACCAGAACAGAAAATGATAAGCCCTGGCCTGCGCAGTATAAATATTTTATATTATTCTCCAAATCTTAATCTTTGTATCTATTACTAATAAGTATATCATTTGGGTCTTAATGAATTTGACAGCCATGGGTCCTTGTAATACGGTTAAACATAAAGGAATTGAATAAAAGAATAAAAAATAACTTTATATGTTTTCAAACATAAAGGAATTGGATAAAAGAATAAATGATAACTTTGTGAATAATCTCAATCTCCACTCGATAATGATAATATTTTCTTTTAAACTTTACCATGGCAATTATATATACAATAATAAAAGATCACTTTGTCAAATATTTGTGATTGAATACATACATTTTATGTTTTGATTAAATATTCATATAAAGTTATAAATCCATATTGTTTATGAATAATTAAACATACAAATTATATAAATAAATAATAACTCCCATATACTATGATAATAAATAGTTTTGTCATAAATAGAATATATGTTTTGTATAATATCATATATTTATAAATAAAAGGTCACAAATTCTATATTATATCTATTTGTACTTTGTATAAACAAATAAAATTTTTGAATTTTATACTCAGAGATTTGAATGCCACACTGTATGTATCAAAATTGCAACAGTAATATTCAGAGAATTCAATTGCAGCACTAACTGGCATCGAAACTGCACCATAGTGTCTTTCATGGGTGATTGGCTTTACCACGTAGAAAATACTACAATTATCTACAATCTTCTAAGATGGAGTTTTGCACGGAATCTTATGATTACAACATCTCAGCCATGCCACTCATCTGCATCATAGTTGGCAAGTCATCGATGTCAATACAACTTTGACAATTTTTGACTCGACTTGACTTAGAAAACTTCAACATGTTCGATTTTGACACAACTCCGACAAGTCTCGACTTCAACATGCTGCGACATGTTCTGCACCTTCGACATGTTCAATAACCTCGCAATTCGCGACATTGACATGCATCGTCGACATGCAACCAACGACTATCGAACTTTGATAGACTGTCTCTCTGTCTTCTAGTTGACTGTAATGGTTGAATTGTTGGAACCATTCTAACTTCTTCTTTGTAACTGAACGTAATGGGCAGGGACCCAAGCATCTCAGAATTCTATATAAGCATGTATAACATTGTAACATATATCAGTTTTGATATGTTTTACAAGTAATAGAATAACAGTTTGCATTCCTGCATGTTGTCTGTGCGTATTTGTGTTTGTCTGTATTGCGTAATCCTGCTTATGCTCATTCTATCTATTAAGCTTCCGCCATAATAAAGCCAACTCATTCAGTCGAACTGGTGTGCCCCTCATGCTTCCTGGAGACGACACGGATCATTAGTGTGAGAGCACTCAATTTTTTTTTCATGCTTAAGTTCTGTGTATACACTTCTCTTGAAGTTACCTGTCTTATGATGGTTCAAACTCGCTCGCAATCTCAGCAATCCAAGCAAATGCAATCTCTAGAAATGGTAGAAGAAACAGATGATAGACATGCAGCCAATGAGACAACACAGCTTATTGAGCAAGTTCTAGCTCGAAAACGGACGGAAATGTTCACCCAATTCAATGACATTCTCTTGCGATTTGCTTCGACATCCGAAGGATCCTCGATGAGAACTGACTCCAATAAAATCAACCCCTTCAAAGTGCAAATGAATCTGGACATACAGAATCTTGAAGGCAAGATTGACGCAGAATCCGCCGACAATTGGGTGCAACAATTGGAATCCTATTATGCTGTAAATCAACTCTCCAAAGCTTAAAAAGTCACCATTGCATCCTTAAAGATGTCAACCTCCGTGCACTGCTAGTGGGAGAACCTCTCCACAGAAATGGAGAAAAGTGGAGAACCCATTGACAGATGGGATAAATTCGTCGAACACATCCAAAAGGAATTTTACCCGCCTAAATACCTCGAGCAGCAGTATACGAAGTGGCAGCAGCTAAGGCAATGGAAAGACCAATCGGTAAAAAGTTACACCGACGAGTTCTATCGATTCATGGCAAGACTTGGCATCCAAGGAGAAGAGAATTTGCTTGTTCTAAAGTACGTTAGCGGATTGTCCCAATACATCCAATAGGAGATGCAATTTATGACTATCAATATGCTTATGGATGCTTTCCACTATGCCAACAAACTAGAAACCAAGCAGAAAGGAAAAGCACGTTTCGGGACAAATCCGACATCAAGACGACCACCCGACAAGAAGGCATCAGCCGACTTTGACAAGTTGAAATCTTCTCAGCTGACACCGTCAAATCCAGAGCACGGTAAGAATCATTTTCACAAGAGGGAACGTAGCAAACAACCGCTGACCGAAAAATGGTGCGATTACCACCACTCATTGTGGCATGATACATCTGAATGTAAAGCTTGGAAGACATTTTTGACAAAATTTTTGACCTCCGACGCATTTGACAAGACGATGGAAGAATATGATCCAAACGCGATGACCCTTTTGACCTCAACCACTCCAGCAGCCTCGACTATTGTCGACGAGGAGGAATGAGAGCACCTGTTCCATACACGGATATGGGTCTAGAGCAACCCATTGCATCTGATTATGGACAATGGCAGCCAAAAGAACTTCATTTCAGAAGATATTGTTAAGAAACTAGGTCTTGTTACCACTTCGCATCCTCAACCTTACAACATCGGTTGGATGAAGGATGGACAAGAACTACGGATCACTCGACAGTGCAAACTCGCCTACTTCATAAAGCCTTTTGAAGATGAAGTACTCTGTGACGTGGCACCACTATCCGTAGCCGATGCCCTGTTTGGGAAACCTTACCTCTGGGATAGACATGGAAGTTATCAATCACAGCCTCAGAAGGTGATTGTCAAAATCCAAAATCGATGGTTCAACATACCAGAGCGTCAACCTACACCAACGGTCGCACTGATATCTGCCAAACAGACAAAGGAGCTCATCAATCATGCTTAGAAGTTCGCATTAATCATGATCAAGCCACAACATTCTAATAAGACTACAGCAACGAGTCGAGTCACCAACCAATGAAGTTCTTGACAGAAGCAGCAAGTCGATCATATTCTCGATGAGTACCATAACCTATTTCAAGCTCTAGACAGAGTACCTCAACATTGTCAGGTAAAACACTCCATTGAACTTGTTCTCGGTTCTTCTTTTCCTAACGCATCTGTTTACAAAAGATCCATTCTCGAAAATGAAGAGATTCACAGAAAAATCCAAGAATTAATCAACAAAGGTCACATCCGACCCAACTCCTCTCCTTGTGGAAGTCCAGTTGTCCTAGTTCCAAAGAAAGACGGGACTTGGCACATGTGCATCGACTACAGAGCTCTCAACAAAATATCATTGAAGAATCGATACCCTCTGCCATGGATAGACAAGCTCATCAACTGTCTGAAAGGTGATAAATTCTTTACTAAGCTCGACCTCAAGTCAGGATACCATCAGATTCCAATCGATCCCTCAGATGTGTGGAAAACTACTTTCAAGACCAAGGAAGGATTGTTTGAATGGTTAGTCATGCATTTCAGATTAACCAATGCACCTGCAACCTTCATGCGACATATGGATAACCTTCTTCGACCTTTCATCGAAAAATGGGTTATTGTTTATCTTGATGACATATTGATTTTCAGTCTATCATGGGAAGAACATGTCAGACATCTTCGGCAAGTCATCGACACTCTCCAGCAACATCGGCTTTATCTGAACATGGACAAGTGCTCTTTTGCGATGACCAGCATCAAATATTTGGGGTATGTATTTGACTCTACAGGCATTCACGTCAACCCAGAAAAAGTACGTATCCTCAAAGATTGGCCCATTCCTAGAAGTATTCAAGAATTAAGAAGTTTTCTTGGTTTGGCGAATTTCGATTGACGGTTCATACTCGGCTTCAGTCACATAGCTTGGCCCTTGAACAAGTTGACGAAAGGAAACGGGAAAACTATCTTCCAATGGATAACAACACAACAAGCAGATTTTGAACAGCTCAAACACAAGCTCTGCACTGCACCAGTACTTGTGTTACCTGATTTGCATTAGCCCTTTGAGATTGATATGGATGCATCGGACTATGCCTTGGGCTCAGTGATCACTCAGTCTAGTCACCCATTCTCTTTTCATTCTGAGACTTTTAACGACACCGTTAGAAGATACTCGACGTATGAAAAGGAACTGTACGCCATTGTGCAATATATCAAGCGCTGGAGGCATTACATCCTTGGCAAGGAAATGGTCATTCTCACTTATCACAAGCCTCTACAGTTCACTTCGACTGAATCAAAGTTGCAAACCAACCAACAACTCAAGTGGATTAATTACCTACAACAATTCAAGTTGGTGATTAAGTATTGGAAAGGTAAAGCTAACGCCGTTGCCAATTGCCTCAGTCGACCACCCATTACTCACCTTTTGACAATGATGAGTATGCAGGGATACGACATGACCACTTGGCCACAGTTGTATGAGGATGAAAACAACTTGTCAGTAGTCTACCGACAGTTATAGACTAACAAGTCATCGACCTCAGACTCCGAGTACTTCCTGAAAGAAACCTTTCTATACAATCTTGGACATCTTTGTGTACCGACCGGTGAGCATCAACAGCAGCTCATTTGGGATGAACACTACAACAATACTACAAGAACCTTTGGAGTAGCAAAGACACTTGTTATTCTACAGAAGTATTTCTTTTGGCCTACACTTAAATCTGACATCAACAAGTACATTCGATCATGCATGGTTTGTGCCATTGCTAAGCCACCTAATCATCGACAGGGATTGTACACACCTCTGCCAGTTCTTAGTCGACCATGGGAATCTATTTCTATGGACTACTTGACATGTTATCCTACTACCAGACATCAGTATGATGCGATATTAGTAGTAGTCGACCGATTTTTCAAAATGGCCATTCTCATACCATGTAACAAGACCACGATAGGGCAGCAGACCACTCAACTCTTCTTTACACATGTTTGGAAACACTTTGGTTTAACCACAACCATCATTTCCGATTGAGATGCCATATTCATTAGCATATTTTGGAAGACTCTCTAGCAATAGTTGGACACACGACTCTCATTGTCGACGGCTTTCCATCCTCAGACTGACGGACAGACGGAAGTTGTAAATTGCTTGGTCGTACAACTGCTTCGTATGTACAATCACCAGCATCGACGCACATGGGATGAAAGTCTTCCATACATCCAACACAGCTACAATTGTGCTCAACACAACTCTATAGGAAAGAGTCCATTTGAAGTATGTTACGGATTTCAACCCTCAGTGCCTATCGACTTGATCAGCTCCTCGACATAGCCAAACTCCGACATAGACTGCAGCTAGTGAGAAGTTGATAAAGCAATCAAGTTTCGAGAACAGATTTGCGACATTCAGCGACAAGCACAGGATATGTTGCACCGAGAAAATGAGAAAGTGAAGGCCCGAAATGACATGCATCGTATTCCTCATATATTCCAAATTGGGGATAAGGTCTAATTACATCTTAAGAAGGAGCGCTTCATTGGTCCTTTCAAGAAACTCAAGCCTTTGCGATATGGTCCATACAGTATTCTTCGACAGACTGGTGAAACCGCTTTCCAACTCGACATTCCTACTTTCCTGGGTCTGCATCCATTCTTTAATGTGGATCTACTTCGGTCATACCATGCACCCTTATTGGAACATAACGAATTATCAACAACAACACCCGAAGACATCCATCTAGATGTTCAGGAGCCTCTTCCTTGCGACACCATTGTGGGACAACAAGTACGCCTTACAAGGATGAACACAATTCCCTTGTTTCAGGTTGCCAAAGCTGGCCAAATCCCATCTCAAGGAAAGTGGTTGTCTGCTATTGAAGTGACTGACAAGTTTCCTCACCTTCATGAGCAAACAATGGGGTCCATTATTTCTCAAGGAAGGAGGTCTGATCCGCATCATAGTTGGAAAGTCATCGATGTCAATATAACTTCGACAAGTTTTGACTCGACATGACTTCGACAACTTTGATAGGCTCGATTTCGACATAACTCCGACGAGTCTTGACTTCGACATGATGCGACACGTTCTGCACCTTTGACATGTTCAACAACCTCACAGTTCGCGACATTGACATGTAGATTGGACATGCGACCAATGACTGTCGAACTTCGACAGACTATCTCTCTGTCTTCCAGTCAACTGTAATGATTGAACTGTTGGAACCATTCTAACTTCTTCTTTGTAACTGAACATAACGGGCAGGCACCCAAGCGTCTCATAATTCTATATAAGCATGTATAACATTGTAACATATATTTGTTTTGATCTTTTTTGCAAGTAATAGAAGAACAGTTCGCATTCCTGCATATTGTCTGTGTGTATTTGTATTTATCTATATTGCGTAATCCTGCTTATGCTCATTCTGTCTATTAAGATTCCGCCATAACAGAGTCGACTCACTCAGTCAGACTGTTGTCCCCCTCGTGCTTCCTAGACATGACACAGATCAGCCACAACCATCCTTTGCTGAGATTAACCATGTGGGACTCCCACTACACAATTATTAAATATAAAGAGAGCAACACTGCTATTTCTGCACAACTGCATCCTTAATATAAATGGTTAATAAGGCATCCCCCGAACTCGAGAGGCTAGTATTTTATATTCTAATCACTGATATAAACATCTAAGGAATTTAATTATTGAGAGGTTTTTGCACTCCAACATATAATATATCATTATTTTGGGATTATTTGTGTAGAGTAAGCAGGGTAATTTTTAGGGGCGAAATTGGCTATTTTTTGGGCCTTTTTTCAAAAAATAAATTCGCTATTTGGTCATTTTTAGTCTCTAATATTTCCTATATTTACATAAAATATGTTTGTTATCATAATATTTGCCAAAATTTACACGTTTTAGTAGTAAATTGTATGCTTAAAATTTAACATTCGCCTACCTATCTATATATATATATATTTTAATCCAAAACAATCGCCTAGAATACTATACTTAAGTATAATAAGAGAATACTTAAAAAATACCCTGAGAGTAAGTCATTAAGCTATGATCTAGATATCCCATGAGTATAGTTGTAGCTGACCAATTTCTCATGGTTTTGAATAGTCCACTTAACACTCATTGTATTGGGTGATGTTCACGGGGTGGAGTGGGATTGAGACTAATGAAATGAATTGCATAGCATCAATATTCACTTTTGGGGCTTGTACCCAAGCTCGGAAACCAAATAGATATCAAATTGGTTTATTGTTTCCCTTGAAAGAATATCAAAATGGTCTTGAAGAGGATTTTGATTAGCAGTCATCTAGGTATGGAAGCAATGCATAGGAATATTATTTGGAATTGTAAGGAAAAATGCAAAAGCATACAAGTAGAAGTGCTCAAAAATCAACATGTCATTATATTATATGAAACACATTGTATTACATCTTAGTACAAAGTTTTAGATATATTAGAGTATAAATGCAATATGAGCCAAGTCCAAAAGGGGATTGTATAGGCTAACACAAGTCTGGGGCAACATAACTAAAATAAACAATGATAACATAAGCCAATGTGCATATACTTTTATGTATTTATGCATGCTCAGAGTAGTTAGAGAGTTTCAAATACTTGCAATATTCTTTGAATGTGTATGATGGTTTATATTTCAAGCCAAGCCAACAAACATGCAAGTTCTTATGTTGAGTCAAAGGTCAAGAGTAAAGTTTATGCCAAATGTCAAAAATCCATTCAACAAGTTGAGGTTGATCAAGATCCATCAAGGATAGTAAATAGATAAACACTCTAAGAAAATGATCAACCCAAAACACCAAGCAAAATCCAAAGATTTTGGCTCATTAAGTGATAGAACTAAGGCATGAGAGATGATCCTAGGGAGATTGTTTGTAGATGAAAAACGTAACTTTTGACTAACCAAAACAAGCCATGCATAAAGAAAATGATTTTTCCAATAATGAATGATAGCATTAGATATAACCTCTCAAAGACATATTCACATGACTTGGACTTGGGAACAAATCAACAAATCTAAACTGTAGGAGTATGACTCAGACTTGAGGACAACTTGACACACTATTTCAAGCTAATACATGAATAATAGAAATCTCAAAAAAAAGATGATTAACAAAACTAATAGAAATCTCAAAATACTGTCTGAATTTTTAATCTTCTCCAACTCTAAAAAATGGTAACTTTGATAATTGTGCATGTACTGAAAGTACTAGATCTTGTAAAAACTATATCTGCAACCAAATGAAGACCCTATGACCTTGATAGCCCAAGGGTACAACAAATTAAATATAAGCTATTGTAACATCCCCAAATTTCACAAAAATTTAAAATTTTTCTATATAGTATAAATGCTATAATGACTGTGAGGAATTGCATTTGTGAGCATTTAGCCCTTATTAATTTTATTCTAAGTACGTCGTCTAGAAATGCATATGACGATGCTCATCCTTAACTTAAACAGACTTGTATCTATTTGATGCTGCAATACTTATGTTTTGTTTCACACATTGCATAAACATGTTAAAATGCATTAGTTAGTGTTTGTCCTTATTTTGTACTATCAACACTTGTTGTTTGCAATTGTCAGAAATCATTAAATGTGTCTTAATCATGTTTAAATGATGAGGAAATCCTTATCCAAAAAGATAGCATAATAATGTATTAATTACGTCGACGTCGATATTTACAATTATTGTTTCTATTTCATTATATGTTGTCTTGGTATATGTTTCTAATTATTTCTTATGCTTGGCAAGAGGTTCCTAGAGCAAATCCCGAGGCTTACTTAGCTGTGAAGCTAATGCACCCTTGACTTGCTTTCTCAGGTTATAGGTTGGTGTCTCCAACGAGATTTGGTTTAAATAGGTTATGGTTTTTTATGAACTAATATATAATTTACTTGGTAATATGCACAAGGGAAAAATATTAAGACCCTAATTCCATTATGAGGGATACGATATATCCCAAAGGGTATTTATCCAAAGTATTGATATAAATTTTGTTATGCAAAAACATGTTAATGACCACGGTTTTGAGCATTAAGAAAAAGTAGAACTTCGATGGCCCAACTATAGGGAAGTGGATAAATATTAATATGATAGTGGGATCCAACTGGGTCATTAATGCCATCACGTGAAGATTTGGTGAAAGGGTTACACGTAGGGGACAAAGTCCAAACACTTCGGTGTTCTTGGCATTGTTATTTGTCGTGTTGCTTGAGAGTTGGAGAGCCGAGCTCTCTCTCGGCTGCCATGGCCGCCATGGAAAGCCTGCACTGTCTTTGCATTGGACTTTGAACCACGATGAGTTCCAGGTTTTGGGTTGTTTCTCTCGGGCTGGGATTTTTAGCCTTGGTTGCGTTGTGAAGGTGTTATACTCTCTGTCTTGGCGAGCTGTCTTTTACAGAGGTAAGGGTTTATCATTTTGTTTACCAATATTTTTATATCGTTATATGACCACTTTGTAATTTGATGGCAAGAAGGCTTCTCAGTTTGTTCTTGGTTATCTTTTGGTACTTATGGCTACGATACTGTGGATACAAACACAACCACGGTGGTGTTGAATGTCCACGATAAGCCTTGGGTTCTGCTTGTCGGTTCCTCTGTCAACCTCTGTTTAGATATTTTGGTAGCGTTTGAACTTGTTTGTGATACATTAGTACCTCAGGCATTCGAAGAGATAATAAGCTTGTAAATCCATACTGTAATCTACCTAGTGTTTTGGGTTTTGACCTCTATCTTAATGATATAAAAGTTACTGCGTTTTTTTTTTTTTGATACAGTTTCGGATTCCTCAATCATAAATGTTATTATTTGGTTACTATGTTATTTTATATATATAATGTTCATGTGGGCGTAAACCGTACTCTGTTGATTCGGCCGGTTGTAGAATAAATTCAATGTTTATATGGTAACAGGGTTTCATTATGAAACTCATTGTAAAATGTGATCATCTTTGCACAAGGTTTGCCTTTGTCGATTTTGTATGTCGATTTGGTAGTTTTAGGCCACATTACTGAATTCGACGTTTTGTATAATGGTTCTGTGTTGTATTCAATTAAATTAGGATTAAACCCTAAACCCTACCGTAAAGATGGGTGTATTCTAAATCAGTTTGTAAATGTAAAAGAGCAGGGGAGTCTTTGTGAGACTTGAACCCTTGACTTAAGTTAGAATGAAAACCTACTATTTGTTACTATGTATCTAATGTTGGCATCGAGCTCTTAACGAGTTGAGTGTAAGGTGTAATGTTTTAAGGTCTGCTGGCTGTATACGATTTAATTATTCAAAGAACATTGTTAGGGTTTTATACCTTAAGCACAATCGTGCTCAGTTTGTAAATTTGTGACTATTGAAAAGTATAACCCTATTTTGGTACTGTACATATGTTGAGTTTATAATAAATTGTTTATAAAATACTTCTATCACTGGTTTACTGCCTGTAATATGCTCGGAAATGGACATTGTTTTAATATAATGTTTTATTCGTTTATGAAATCTTACATGTAACATATTGCTTTAGGCTTCATCTATTTTAAATCAGTGATAATTTTATAAATCTTTCTTATGGGTTAAATATATTAATTTATGTGGTTATACAGAGTATTCTCTCGATGATTTATACTAGTAGATATTTCGATATACAACTGATATCTGTATCTAGTTTGGTTTTATAATATATAGACTATTTATTTATACTTGATATCAATGTTAGCTGAGAAATGAATGGTAATTCTAACAGTATGTTTGATTATTATCTTAGCTAGTTACTGTTCTACAATCATTATGAACTGTAGAAGATAAAGATTGTAACTCTAAATATTCTGAGTATTATTTCGGTATACCTTTTATATTTATGCCTAATTCTTATTGCAGAATAAAATATCACTATTCTAATAAGAATCATACAATTTATCATTAAAAGATCACTCTAATATACCTACTTAAACAAATCTTTTTGTACTAGAGTACGTCTCTTTGGAGAGTGGAAAAATACAAAAAGAAATTTATTCATTCAGTTAAATTCTCAAATTCAATCATTCAAACATTTATACAGAAGTAAACTATCAGTTTAGTATTTCTAATCTAATAGTTAAGAAACATGCAACTTCCAGAGATAGATAGCACTCCAGAATTAAATAACTGACACAATGAAGAGCCGGATAACTATAGAGGGGGACAAACACCCAAAGGAGCCCGTTCCACCCAACCTTTTTCCAGAAAGCATCCAATGTTACTTGCCTTAGGACCCCCGAGCCTATTCATTGAACCACTAGGACGAAGATACTATCTGGAGGCAAGAGCTTATCCTTCTGCAACTCAGTAGTAATAGTTTTTGTGCTCAGTAATATAACTTTTGCATTCAACAGTATGATCTCTGCACTCAACAGTGTGAACTCTGCACTCAACAGTAATAGTTCAAGAATGCAGACTCACTCTATCATTCACTTCCTAGCTTTCCCCTCTTTGAATCTCTTGTGCATTCTCACCTTGTGTTCTCAGAATTGCCACAAGGAAAGACATAGTGAGCCACCTGCTCAATTCAATGGGATTAAAAGAGTGCCTAGGTCTTTTGGTCAGTTTCATAATTATTGAGCCACCTGTTCTATTCCACTTTCTTGGGGAACATGACCATAAAATATAGGGAAGGTTCCACCTGTAACAACTAGAAGTGAATGAAGATGATACCATTTTTCAATTTGCTCTCCACCCGAGGTCATTCCTCCTAGTGGGTCAATGAACACTCTTTAACAATCTCCTTTGGATATTTGTCTCCTCTTTTATTTATTAATAATAAAATATTAGAGTAATTAATTACAGTCATCCTTGACCCCACTTGGTAAATAATCATAAAAACTTTACAATAACTTATAACATAATGTTTTTCTCACAACATAAAGTATTCATATTTTTTTGGGTATGTGACATACACCCCCTCTTAAGTTCAACATCGTCCTCGATGTTGCTTATTCATCATCCTCTGATCTTTCCTGTAACAAAATTGGATATGCCACCCGCATATTACTCTCCAATTCCTAGGTTGCTTCATCTAGACTAACGTGCTTCCATTGCACATTTACCTGTTCAATGGTGCGATTCCGAAGTAAAATTTCCTTCTTGTCAAGGATACAATCCGGTTCCACCAGAAAATCTCCTTCGGGTTCCACCTGCACATCATTCCATTTGATCACATGAGTATCATCATGCATGCACTTTTTAAAAATAGAAATATGAAAGACATTATGTACTTTAGGATTTGGTGGCAAGGCCAACTGGTATGCCACCGGTCCAACCCTTGACAGTATTTCAAAGGGTCCACAATACCTGGGTGCTAATTTAGCACAACTTCCTAACTTTAAGGAACTCTTTTTGGGTTTTACCTTGATGAAAACATACTCACCAACCTAAAACTCTTTCTGAGTTCTTTTGAGATCTGCATGACTCTTATGTCTATATTGTGCAATTTTCAAATTACCTTGTACCTGTTTCACTATTAGTTCCATTTCTTTCAATAAATCAGGTCCTAACATCAACCTGTCAACTAGATTACTCCATGAAATAGGAGTATTGCACTTTCTACCATATAGAATTTCAAACGGACTAAGTTCAGCTGAAGCTTGATAATGATTGTTATAAGCAAATTCAACTAAGTCCAGATAATCCTCCCATTTGCTTGGTTGATCTCTAACATACATTCTTAACATATCTTCAAAAATATGATTTACTCTTTCTGTCTATCCATCTGTTTGCGGATAAAAAGATGTACTAAAATTCAATGTAGTATCCAAACCTTTAAACAAAGAATTCCAAAAATTTCCCGTAAATTTAGAGTCTCTATCAGAAATTATGACTTTAGGAATTCCATGCAAACGAAAAAACTTGTTTCATAAAAATTTCAGCATTGTTAGCAGCCTTGTAAGAGGTTTTAATAGGTATAAAATGGGTTTCTTTGCTAAGATTATCCACAACTACCATTATAGAATCATCTTACTTTTGATTTTTAGGTAAACTAGTTATAAAATCAATGTTAATTATTTCTCACTTCCAATCTGGAATTGGTAATGGCTATAATAAACCAGCTAGGTGTTGATGCTCAACTTTAACTTGCTGAGATTCAAAGCACCTAGCTATGTATTCAACCACCTGATTCTTCATATTTGGCCAAAAATAATTCTTTCTTAACATTGTTATCATCTTTTGGTAACCTGGATGTCCTGAATAAGGACTTTTATGTACTTCATTTAAAATAAGCAGCTTAATTTGAGGTACATTTGGTACATACAGTCTATTTTTATACAACATTAGAACTTTTTCATTCAGACTGTAATCTGTTATTAAATTTTCAGATATATTTTCAGCAACCTTTTCTTGTAATTTTTGATCATTTTCATCCAGTTTTATCCCTTCATCAATCTTATTTTCTAAATCTGTTTTGTAAGTGCTGACTTCCACCATAAAATTTAATTTTGCATTTCTGCTTAAGGCGTCAGCAACCTTATTTTCTTTTCCATTTATGTGTTTGATCTCTAAATCATATTCGCTAAGGAAAGCTAACCACCTATCTTGCCTTGCGTTCAGATTTGGTTGATCGAACAAATATTTTAAACCTTTATTATCAGTCATTAATAAAAATTTCCCACCAATTAGATGATGACGCCACAGCTTTAAAGCATGTATCATGGCAGTCAACTCTAAATAATAGGTAGTGTAATTCTTTTCATGAATTTTCATCTTTCTTGACTCATGCGCTATTACGTGACCTTCTTGTGTTAAGACTCCGCCAAGGCCATCTTTTCATGCATCAATGCATACAACAAAGCCCTTGTTTGGATCCGCAATTTTTAAAATAGGTGCAATAGTTAACAGTTCTTTCAATTTCTTAAAACTTTCTTCACACTTTTGATTCCAAACAAATTTCTTTCCCTGTTTTTGCAAAGAGGTTATAGGGTTTGTGATTCTTGAGAATCCTTCTATAAATTTTTTGTAGTAACTTGTGATTCCCATAAATGATCGTACAGAGGTTACATCATTAGGGACATGCCATTCATTAATTGCTCTTATTTTATTAGGGTCAACTGTGATTCCATCCTTGGATATCACATGACCTAAATACTGTATTTTATCTTTGAAAAAATCACACTTACTAAATGTTGCATATAGTTGATATTATCTTAAGACTTGTAAGATTATTTGTAAGTGTTTGTCATGTTCTTCCTTAGTATTTGAGTAAATTAAAATGTCATCAATAAAAACAATTAGAAACTTAACCAAATACTTATGTAAAACATTATTCATTATACACATGAAAACTATTGGAGCATTAGTTATCCCAAAAGGAATAACTACAAATTCGTAATGCCCGTAACGGGTTCTCAAAGCAGTTTTAAAGATGTGTTCATCTTTAATTCTGACTTGATGATACCTTGATCTCAAGTTGATTTTCGAAAATATCATCGCTCTGCGTACTTGATCAAACAGATCATCTATGCGGGGCAAAGGATATCTATTTTTAATCGTCATTTTATTTAACTGACGGTAGTCTATGCATAAACGCAAAGTACCATCTTCCATTTTAACAAAGATGACAGGTTCTCCCCAAGGAGACACACTTGGTCTTATGTAGTTTTTATGTATTAATTCTTTTAACTGTTATTTTAATTCATTAAGCTCTAGGATGTTCATCCGATAAGGAGCTTTTGATTTTGGTACTGCACCTGGTACTAGCTCAATGGTCAAGTCCAATTCTCTTTTCGGAGGTAATCCTGGAATTTCTTCCGGGAATACATCTGAAAAGTCTCTTAGGATTGGTATGTCTTCAAGTTTTAACTTATCTTCTTTAGTTGTGTGTTCATCATTACTTACATTTACAATAAACATTTTACACCCTTTTCGTACATCCTTTTTCACTTGCAAAGCAAAAATCTGTCTAACTGAAGTTTTTCTAGGGATTCATTTTATTGTTTTTGTTTCTCCTTTATCATTCAAGCATGTAAATGTATTTTCAAAACAATTCAGAACTACCATATGTTTTTCCAGCCAATCCATTCCAATTAATACATCATAAGATCCTAACGGTAGTACATTCAGCTTTACTTGTGTTCTAAATTGATTCATAAGCAAATCACAATCTTTAACAAAATCAACTACCTTTCTTTTGGTCACTTTAGCTAGATGAACCAGCCAAGACTTTTCAAACTTTTCTACTTGGAGTTTACATTTTTTTACTATACCAGGAGATACATAACTTAGGTTAGCTCCTGGATCAATTAAAATAGAGATGGCTTTATCTTTCACAATACCTTCTACTTCAACCATTGAAGTTTCATGATCAGCCTGTCTATTTTCCAAGGCTGCATTGATCCTGGGCATTTCCCTCGCTAAGTAACCAACTCTTGCCTCTTCCAGCATGGTATGGATGTTGTTGGTGGTTCTTTTTTTGTTAGGACAGCTTGATGCATAGTGAGGTCCTTGACAATCCCAACATTTTACAGGTTCCTTTTGTTCATTATTTTTAGCATAATTATTATGCAGGTCTCTGTTTCTTGCAGCTGTAAAATTTTGCTGTGCATTGCCTCTTGGATTATTTCCTTGATATTTTCTGTTAGGAACGTTATGAGAGTTATTATTTCCAAAATTTCGATTAAATGTAAAAATTTTCTTCCTTTGTTCAAAATTATTTGGCCTTTTAGCCTTCCAGCTAGGTATGCTTTCCCTTTTTCTGTTCTATTCATAATAGAAATTTTTCTTTCTCATGGCCTCTTCAAGGGTCTTAGGGTCATCATACTCAATTATGTCCTTTATATGAAAGGTAGGCAGCTCAGAAATCTCTATACCTTGGGTTTTTCATCAGTAATGTAAGGCACGTATCTTAATAGACATAGAAATTTGATACTTAATTCCTTCATGTTCATGGAACCTAACTTTAAATCGTAAAAATCTTTAGCTTGTTCTTCATAATACTATTCCGACATAAATTTCTTCTTAAAATACTTTTTAAAAGTACTCCAATTTATGTGTTTCTCTTTTATGCATTTTACTCGTTTTATTCATACCGAACAACCATGCTTCGGCTTCCTCTCCCTTTTCTGTCTCTCCAGTAAAAGTTGGAGGTTTTATCTTCTTAAAATCTCTAGAAATCTCTTCATATGGTTTGTACTTCTTCTTTTTAGAATGGTAACCACTATCACTGCTGTCACTGAAATACTTATGCTTCTTCCTGCATGATTTAACATTAATTTCGGAAGAAGAGCTAGTTTCATTATTAGAGAATTTTAGCTTCTTACCTTTATGTTGGTAGGACATGGTTCCAAATTCATAATTAAATTCTGTTCTTTTATCTTTTTCGACATTATGATATTTATCCAGTAAAATTTGATTCAGTTCTTCTTATGCTCTTAGAATTCTTTCATTCTCTTCCTTAATAGTTTTCATTTTAATTTTTAAATCTTTAACTGTTCGAAGCAATTCAGATGAATTATCATTTAATTCTATGAATATATTTCCTTTGTTAATATGTTCATGTTCATTATTATTCTGTTCATGATGAGATCTGTCCTCGGCAGAATCCTCTGGTCCTTCCATAACCTGCAATTTAAATATAGAATGTGTTGTACAAAAAAAAAATTTGAAACACAAATTAGTAATTGTGTTTTTCTGTTTTCAATTTCAATTGCACTAGTTGAGCCATTTTCAGGCCTAGTGTTTGAACTTATGCTCTGATACCACATGTAACATCCCCAAATTTCACAAAAATTTAAAATTTTTCTATATAGTATAAATCCTATAATTATTGTGCGGAATTGCATTTGTGAGCATTTAGCCCTTATTAATTTTATTCTAAGTACATCATCCAGAAATGCATATGGCTATGCTTATCCTTAACTTGGACATATTTGTATTTATTTGATGCTGCAATACTTATGTTTTGTTTCACACATTGCATAGAGATGTTAAAATGCATTAGTTATTATTTGCCCTTATTTTGTACTATTGACACTTGTTGTTTGCAATTGTTGAAAATCATTAAATGTGTCTTAATCATGTTTAAACGATTAGGAAATCCTTATTAAAAAAAAATCATAATAATGTATTAATTACGTCGACGTCGATATTTACAATTATTGTTTCTATTTCATTATATGTTGTCTTGATATATGTTTCTGATTATTTCTTATGGTTGGCAAGAGGTTTCTAGAGAAAATACCGAGGCTTACTTAGCTGTGAAGCTAATGCACCCTTGACTTACTTTCTCAGGTTACAGGTTGGTGTCTCCAACGAGCTTTGGTTTAAATAGGTTATTGTTTTTTATGAACTAATATATAATTTACTTGGTAATATGCACAAGGGAAAAATATTAAGACCCTAATTCCATTATGAGGGATACAATATAGCCCAACGGGTCTTTATCCAAAGTATTGATATAAATTTTGCTATGCAAAAACATGTTAATGACCAAGGTTTTGAGCATTAATCAAAAGTAGAAATTCGATGGCCCAACTATAGGGAAGTGGATAAAGATTAATACGATAGTGGGAGCCGACTGGCTCATTAATGCCATCATGTGAAGATTTGGTGAAAGAGTTACACATAGGGGACAAAGTCCTAACACTTGGTTGTGCTTGGCATTGTTATTCATCGTGTTGCTTTAGAGTTGGAGAGCCGAGCTCTCTCTTGGCTACCATGGCTGCCATGGAAAGCCTACACTGTCTCTGCATTGGACTTTGAACCATGATGAGTTCTAGGTTTTGGGTTGTTTCTCTCAGGTTGGGATTTTTAGCCTTGGCTGCATTGTGAAGGTGCTACGTTCTCTCTCTTGGCGAGTTGTCTTTTACAGAGGTAAGGGTTTATCATTTTGTTGCTTTCTTTTAAACTCTTTTGTTTACCAATATTTTTATATGTTATATGACCAGTTTGTAATTTGATGGCAGGAAGGCTTCTCAGTTTGTTCTTGTTTATCTTCTGGTACTTATGGCTACGATATTGTGGATACAAAGACAACCACGGTGGTGTTGAATGTCCATGGTAAGCCTTGGGTTCTGCTTGTCGGTTCATCTGTCAACTTCTGTTTAGATATTTTGGTAGCATTTGAACTTGTTTGTGATACATTTGTGCCTCAAGCACTCGAAGAGATAATGAGCTTGTAAATCCATAGTGTAATCTACTTAGTGTTTTGGGTTTCGACCTCCGTCTTAATGATATAAAAGTTACTGCATTTATTTTTTTTTGATACAGTTTTGCATTCCTCAATCGTAAATGTTATTATTTGGTTACTTTGTTATTTTATGTATATAATGTTCACGTGGGCGTAAACCCTACTCTGTTGATTCGTCTGGTTGTAGAATAAATTCAATGTTTATATGGTAACAAGGTTTCATTTTGAAACTCGTTGTCAAATGTGATAATATTTGCACAAGGTTTTCCTTTTTCGATTTTGTAAATCGATTTGGTAGTTTCAAGCCACACTACTGAATTTGGTGTTTTGTATAATGGTTCTGTGTTGTATTAAATTAAATTAGGATTAAACCCTAAACCCTACCGTAAGATGGGTGTATACTAAATCAGTTTGTAAATGTAAAAGAGCAGGGAATTCTTAGTGAGACTCGAACCGTTAACTTAAGTTAGAATGAAAACCTACTGTTTGTTACTATGTATCTAATGTTGGCGTCGAGCTCTTAACCAGCTAAGTGTAAGTTGTAATGTATTAAGGTCTGTTGGATTTATAAGATTTAATTATTCAAAGAACATCGTTAGGGTTTTATACCTTAAGCAAAATCATGCTCAGTTTGTAAATTTGTGATTGCTGAAAAGTATAACCCTATTCTGGTATTGTACATACGTTGATTTTATAATAATTTGTTTTATAAAAGCGTTCTATCATTGGTTTACTGCCTGTAATATGATCGGAAATGGATATTTTTTTAATATAATTTTTTATTCGTTTATGAAATCTTACATGTAACATGTTGCTTTACGCTTCATCTATTTTAAATCAGTGATAATTTTATAAAGCTTTCTTATGGGTTAAAGATATTAATTTATGTGGTTATACAGAGTATTCTCTCGATGATTTATACTAGTAGATATTTCGATATACAACTAATATTTGTATCTAGTTTGGCTTTATAATATATAGACTATTTATTTATACTTGATATCAATGTTGGCTGAGAAATGAATGGTAATTCTAACAGTGTGTTTGATTATTATCTTAGCTAGTTACTGTTCTACAATCATTATGAACTGTAGAAGATAAAGACTGTAACTCTAAATATAATGAGTATTATTTCAGTATACCTTTAATATTTATGCCTAATTCTTATTGCAAAATAAAATATCACTATTCTAATCAGAATCATACAATTTATCATTAAAAGATCACTCGAATCTACCTACTTAAACAAATCTTTCTGTACTAGAGTACGTCTCTTCGGAGAGTGGAAAAATACAGAAAGAAATTATTCATTCAGTTAAATTCTCAGATTCAATCATTCAAACATTTATACAGAAGTAAATTATCAATTTAGTATTTCTAATCTAACAGTTAAGAAACATGCAACTTTCAGAGATAGATAGAACTCCAGAATTAAATAACTGAAACAATGAAGAACCTGATAACTGTAGAGGGGGACAAAAACCCAAAGGAGCCTATTCCACCTAACCTTTTTTCATGAAAGCAGCCAATGTTACATTCCTTAGGACCCTCGATCCTGTTCACGGAACCACCAAGACGAAGATACTATGTCGAGGCAAGAGCTTATCCTTCTGCAACTCAGCAGTAATAGTTTATGTGCTCAGTAATATAACTTCTGCATTCAGCAATATGATCTCTATACTCAGCAATACTATGCACTCAACAGTACTCTACACTTAGCAGTACTAGTTCAAAAATGCAGACTCACTATATCATTCACTTCCTAGCCTTCCCCTCATCGAATCTCCTGTGCATTCTCACCTTGTGTTCTCATAATTGCCACAAGGAAAAACATAGTGAGACACCTGCTCAATTCGATGGGATTAAAAGAGTTCCTAGGTCTTTTGGTCAGTTTCATAATTATTGAGCCACCTGCTCTGTTCCACTTTCTTGAGGAACATGACCATAAAATATAGGGAATTTGCCACCTGCAACAACTAGAAGTGAATGAAGATGCTGCCATTTGTCAATTTTCTCTCCACCCTAGTTGATTCCTCCTAGTGGGTCAGTGAACACTCTTTAATAGTCTCCTTCGGATATTTGTCTCCTCTTTTATTTATTAATAATAAAATATTAGAGTAATTAATTAAAGTCATCCTTGACCCCACTTGGTCAATAATCATAAAAAATTTACAATAACTTATAACATAATGTTTTTCTCACAACATAAAGTATTCATATTTTTTTGGGTATGTGACAACTGCCCAAATGTTCTTCTTAAAAAAATACAAACTGTTGTTTCAGTTCAATGGGTGTTGTTTTCGCTTTCCCACATATAGTGTAAACCATGGAAGTCAGAACTTCTTCCCCTTAGACACAAGTTAATAATTTAAAGGCCTTCCATCCTTAAACTTGCTAGGCATGGAAGCTTTTATGCTCAACACTTGACCCAGTGATGTTACTGGCATGGCAAGAGTATTTTATTTCTCATTACTATTGTCCACATTATTTGGATGGGAATATGCATGGTTTTTCCAATCACTGAATCGGTTGTGTGAGGCACCATATATCTTTTCCACAGTAGCTAAATCACCATCTTTTCTATGCTGCCCATTTTGTGCGCTCCATTTTCTGAGCTGATCTTCAACTATCAACTTTGCTACATTTTCCCTCTCTTCCTTCTCTAATGCAACTTGAAGAGCCTCCTTCCTTGCTATTATCTATTTATTTGCTTCATCCAATCTCTTCAAGGTTTTCCATTCAATATCCTTAGCCTCATATATTTGAGTTGTAGCAACTACCGCCCACTTGTCAACGAGTTCCTTAGCTTCATGCACCTGACTGCTCAATGCGAAGTACTCCTTAAAGGAAAGCATAATTGATAAAGGAGTCCTAACCTCAGAATATCCAACAATAGACTCACTCTAATTCAAAGCATCAATCCTAGCAAGAGCCATTACTTCTGATGCTTGAGCTAATTGGATCCCCCGTGACTAGGATGGCCATGGCACTCACATTTCTTCAACGACTGTTGGTGTTGTTGTCTTAAATGCTGATTTGGTGGGTAAAACAACATGAAAGAGCAGTTACAGTATATGGAAAACATACCTCTATCTATGAGATTTCTCAATGTAACTTGCATCACCATTGCCTAAATACATGTGAAGAACTCCGTGGAGATTATTGGCACTAGTTTTCAGTAAAGTGTCGTTATCCATTTCCATTGTGAGGGATTCACTTGAATTGGGTCGCTTTTCAATGCCACCATTTTCCATTTTAGAGAAGATAGTTGCACTGATACATAAGCGTTACACAAGAAGTTAAATAGAGAGTGAGGATGTCGAGAATCTTGAAGCTAATCTTTGAAGATAAGAAATCTAGTGAGGCCACCGAGAATCTTTCAAGATAACTGGTATGTGTTGTGATGACAATCTCAAACTAAATATTTTTAGAACATTATTAATGAGCAACAAACGAAAAAAATGATCTCACGGGCTAGAATATCGGCATACAAGTTCTGCTGGGTTGGTGGGTGTTTCAACGCTAATATCTTGGCGGCTTTGGATAAGGCAGTTGCAAACGCTGTGAATGTCCAAGAAATGAAATTGAATGTCAAGACAGGACAATACCGCACCGCACAAGACAGGACATGACGAGACATGTGACATTTTTTTGGTTTTTTGTTTTAAAAATTATTTTTATTTATTTTTAAATTATAAAAATAAAAATTACTTTTGTAGAAATTTATGTCCCATCAAAATAGTCCTCATCCAATCAAAAAATCAAAATTTTATATTTTAAAAATTGTTAAAATTATTTTTATTTTTCATAATATTATGTTAATATTAAAATTATTGAAAACATTATAAAACATAATAAAAAATTTGTTTCAAAATAAAACTAATATAAGTAAAAAAAAACTTTAACTTTTGAATGAAAAGTATATCCCTTGGCAAGGATAATAAGATCATAACATTAAACTAAAACTAAAACAAAAGCAAACATACTTAAAATAAAGTCCGTTGGCATATGTTTTAGTTCAACCATGAATTCAATTTAAAACTCCTTTGAGTAGAATGTAAACTATGCTTGACCTATAAGCTTTGCTGTAAAGAACTAATAACAATGTATATCAGACAAGTATTATAATGTACCGTCAATGTTTTTTCCCTGCTTGAGACAAAAAAAACTCTATCCTCAACCTAAAACTTAATAAGGTATTCAATTTAATGGTCAAACCATGATAAGTAAAGATGTTCAGGATGGATATGTTATGAGTAAAGTTTTAATGAGAGTTGCTTATTGTTGGATTATTTCAAAATTATATATTTAAAATTTATTTTAATAATATAATTTTTTTTTGAATTTTTAAATTTTAATTGTATTTATTATTTATAAAAAATAAATTTAATAAAAAATTACAATTGAAATAACTTTAAAAATTTACTAAATTAAATGGAGTAATTATTGAGGATTTCTCTTTTAAAAACCATTTTAAAAACTAAAATAATGTAAATTAACCTATTGATTCTCACATCAACATAAACATATGATTTATTATCTTTAAAAAAATTAATGAAATAAAAAATTTATTAAAAAATTCTCTCTAAGAAAAACCCCTCAAAAGCTAAAGTTATGTGGATTACCTTGTCTATTCCCATATCAACATAAGGTTTCTTCACTTTGTTATACTTGAACCATTCTTTCTTCACTTGCAAGTTTATTCATTACTTTCCCTATCAATGCACCAATCCTTTCAAACCTTTTATACAACAGTTGAGTTCTTTGAAACTTTTCATTAGTGAACTAAAGTGTAAATCATTATAAAGTTCGCTATGTGTTTATATTATGAACATTATTTTAATTGTATTTGTTATTGATTTTAATAACTCATAAGTTATTATAGAATTCACCAGTATGTGTTTTAATTAAAGAGAGCATTCACTTTAATACTCTAGGAATGTAATGCAATTTATTGTTTGAGTTTATATTATTTTATGTTGGATGAGAATTTTATCTCATCGTGAATTTATAGTATGGTTATATTATGATTAAGTTGTTTGGTATTATAGTAAAATCTATTTGATAATTGAAAACATCTTTAGTGTTTTTAGGATTTTTGAAATATGTTAATTTTGTTTTTAAATTATGTGTTTAAATTAAAATGAAAATTGTAAAAAATATTAATAATTTACGATTTCCCTCATTTTTTATGAGATATATAATAGATGTGAGCATCATTTTTTATGAGATATATAATAGATGTGAGCATTATAAATATTTAGTGTAAATTTATTTTAATTATATACTTTGTAATAGATTATTTTTAATATCTTAAAAAACGGAGTAACTTAATTTTGATTTTTTATGATGGATAGTGTATCCACTTAAAATATTAAAATGTTTTTAAATTTCAATACTCCAACATATTATTTCACAAACTTTTACATTATAATATCTCATTGTGAAAACATCTATCCTACATTTTTAAAAATATTTTATTTCAAAAAATATAAAGTTTAACATATAAAGGTTGATACAAATTTCCTAAATTTAACTTATATCAATAATATAATAATATAATATAATTACTATCTATTACCTATCTTACCATCACCACCATGGTAATCAAATAAATTTTATAAAATCTTTCCTTTCCCTTTCTGTATATTCTTATTTTCTATTTATTTTTAGTTGATAATTATACTTTTTCAAACCTTTAACTTTGTCTTATAATATTTTATTTTCTACATAATCATGGTGATCAAATAAATTTTGTAAAATCTTTCCTTTCCGTGTATATTCTTATTTTCTATTTATTTTTATTTGATAATTATACTTTTTCAAACCAATTTGATAATTATACCTTTTCAAACCTTCAACTTTGTTTTAGAATATTTTTTTTTCTACCTAATTGCTTATGTAGATGATGGTAATAGTTTTATTTGAAACGTGGGTGAGATTATATCAAAATGCTAGTGATTTTATCATAATTTAATATAATTTAAATGCGTGAGATTATTTAATTTTGTTTATTTTCATATTGTTTCTATTTGAAGTATTTTGGATATTTTATTATAAAAATATAGATAGATAGATAGATAATCCAAAGTAGTTTTATAATCAATTATTAAAAAAAAAAAACATTTTTTTATATAGAAGAAAGGAAACTAAATGTCATTAAATTAAAAATATTACGAAAAAAATAATAAAAAAACAATCTAGGGGAGGGATGTCTATTCTTGAACAGGACTTGTCATAGCAATGGTACCACACAACCACCACATATTGACATAAAAATACCCAGAAATTAAACATAAATATTCCATATTAAGTGCAATAAATATTTAAATTATGTCCAAAAATTGCCCATTAACTGACTAGGCCAACAGGTGTCCATAAATAGTCCTTATGTGCAAAAGAGTACAAAACATCTTGTCCCAAGTACATACCGATCTGCTCAGGGATCCAAAAGTACATGAACAACTAAATAACCCAGCTTGTATTTGCCACCTACTGCAAGGAACCTATCAAAGGAGGACCCATGAATATCTATTGGAGCATAAATATCCCAACATTCATTAAAACCTGTTCAAGCAACAAGTAGGAGAGTGTCAGCCATAACTGCATGTTTTTTCAACATTCCAACCCACTGTATTCAATAAATGATGCCTACCCATTAAATGCACCCATTAAACAGATGAAAGCACAAGGATCATGAAACAGATGAAGGCACAAGGATCTACCATGACAAGCTCCCAACCATTGGATCACATTTAAATCAATCCACAACACACATTCAATTTTGAGAGATTGCAACCCATGTGCACCCTTCTTACCAATCCAATTCAATAACAAACAACTATAAAAGAACCACAACCCTTACTGAAGTTGCATTTCAGAAATTCGAACTGCAGAGTATGTGCACAGTATAAAGAGGTAACTGCATAATCAGCTTCAATGTTTATGTTATTTCCATTTATGTTATTTATATTGCTGTTATAATCAGCTTCCAATTTCCTTCTATATAATCAACTTTCCTTGTAATGTTATTTCCATTTATGTTATAATCAACTTCCAGTTTCCTTCTACATAATCAGCTTCCGTTGTAAATGTGCAAGTTGTTGTAGGCATGGCAAGAGTCAGCAATGCAAGGAGAACAAGTTGTCGACTAAGCAGGGGTGCTCAGCTACGCTACACCTCATTGGATGAGGAGAGGGTCAATCATTCAAATGCTAACAATGCACCCAGCAATGTTGTTGAGAATGACAATGTGGTGGTAGAGGAGACTGTTGTCCCACCATCAACCACACAGCCACCATCAACCACAGTTCAAGGAACAAGTTTAACCACCAAAAGCAGTGCAATAAGAGGCTGGACAAAAGAAGACATGTTAGCTGCCGTTGATGATATAGAGTTCAATGGATATTCCATTTGTGCTGCTGCTAAAAAACATGGAGTTTCTACCTCATCAGTACATTACTGGATAAATGGGCTCACACATACAAAGCACAGAGGGCCTGTTATAGTTATGAGTGAAGAGGAGGAGGCCAAGGTGGTTCAGTGGTGTAAGGAGATGGCTCAAATGGGACATGGGCTAGAACTGATACAGCTAAAATCCACAGTAGCTCAAATCTGTCAAGGGAAGCCAAACCCCTTCAAAGATGGGTTTCCTGGTAAGTCATGGTGGTTTGGGTTTAAAAAAAGGCATCCAGACCTTGTGTTGCGTACAGCCGAGGGCATGTATAGAGATAGGGCTCTAAATCTACGCCCTGCAATTCTGACTAAGTTCTATGCCACCCTTTCTAGTGCATACGAGAAGCATGGTTATGCTCCAGACCATATATGGAACTATGATGAAACAGGTTTACAGGAAGGAAGGAACTATGGAATGCGTGTAATTTCCAAGAGAGGGAGTCATAATGTGCCTAAGATTTTTCCTAGGAGCAGGGAATGGATCACTATTCTATGATGTGTCAATGCAATTGGTGCTTCAATCCCTGGATTTTATCTATTTAAAGGTAAAACTCAACTTAAAAACTATATACAGAATTGTGAACCAGGTGCATGCATGGCTGCACATCCCCATGCTTGGATGACTAAAGAACTCTTTTTGGATTGGCTTACTCACTTTGTTGCATCTATACCAGGCGATGTCTCACCTGTAAACAGACACCTGTTGGTTTTAGATGGACATGGAAGCCACATTATTGTGCAAACAATTGAGGAGGCTAACAATTTGGGCATCAACCTGTTGACACTACCTGCTCATACCACTCACAGATTGCAACCCCTAGATGTCAGTGCGTTCGGGCCTTTCAAGAACTATTTCAGGGGTGAGCGAGCTTCGTGGATGGCAAAGAATCCAGGGGTGGAGGTAAAAAGA
Source organism: Larix kaempferi (assembly GCA_027924585.1). Taxonomy (NCBI): domain Eukaryota; kingdom Viridiplantae; phylum Streptophyta; class Pinopsida; order Pinales; family Pinaceae; genus Larix; species Larix kaempferi. The sequence continues at coordinate 676,098 of BSBM01001353.1, read as the reverse complement.
TTTGAGCTAGCCGAGCTTGCAAGTAAAGCCTTTAAAAGGGCTCTCACACCATCAAATATCAAGGTTGGGTTTAAGAGGACTGGAATATGGCCACTGAATTCTGAGGCTCTCATGCATGATACTAGTTGTAGCCAAGCATTTCAACTGGATGGTCAGGAAGAAGGGGATGTCCAAGCACATGCTGATGGCCAAGAAGATGTGGAAGTAGAGGAAGACGTTCTTGCTGCTAATAATATCATATCACTCTCTCAAGGAGGGCCTTACTGTGGTGATGATGATGAACATGTAAGTGAAACACAATATAACAATGAAGAATTTGACAGTAACATGGCAGTTGTTATACCAACTGAAACAGCTGTAACTTCTACACGTGATCTTGCAATAGTCAATGAGAATGTCAATGAAAACGTTGATCATGCTCCAGGAAGCAACAATGTAGAATTGACTTTGCCAAGCCATGTTACCACACCATCATGGATGGTAGAAGCCATGGTGAATTTGAACAAAAATAATGTCTCAAGGACCAATGAATAAAGCATGAACATGCCTTCACAGCCAAGATAATTGGACGATGAAATTGTTCATTATTTTGTGGACAATGGAAATCTGGAAGAAGATACTATCCACAATGAGGTTCCATCTGAAGAGGACAATATGTTTCAGATAGAGCAGGAGAAGATTGACCCAAATATTAAAATTCAAGTGTCAAGCAAGGAGCAGCAAGTGTCAATGAAGGGCCAGTTGCTTGGTCGGTTCCTGAAGCTGCCAGTAGAGAGAGTGTCAGCAAAAAGAAGGCAAGAAACAGCAGACAATATTCGTCTATGCCGAAGTTCACAGCTACTCACCTTAGAAGACTATATAAAACTATTAGTTGAGTCTGAGCATAGGAAACTTGAAATCCAGGATTTAAAACAGAAAAAGGACTTAGCTAAAGAAAAGAAGGTTGCAAGGATTTCTACAACAGAACCTCGAGCACAGGAAAGGCTTGAAAGAGAGAAATAAAGACAATAAAAGGCTCATCAAAAGCAGATGGCAAGGCAGGAAAAGGAATTGAGAAACGCTTAGCAATTGCTTCAAAAAGAACAAGGGTTGGCAGAAAGGGTTGCTAGTGATGAAAACATAGTGGAGGGGAGTAGGATGATGCCAAACACATTGGAACATATTGCAGATAATACTCCATGTTTCTAATACCTCCTAAACATCCAAGTCCCCTGCTATCAATAAGTGTGCATGCCCACTTTATTCCCTCCTACCATTGCAGGTGTCAATCGTATGTATGATTATCGGCGGGCTCAACCTACTGCAGGGGTTAGTAGCACAAGTGTGCACTGTGGCTACTCAATTCCTCCATGGATACAAGAAGCAAATCGGATATCGAGGCAATCAGCCATAACCTAATCAACCATTGTTAGGTAGGCTAGCCAACTTGGCTCAAGCAGGAAACTCAACAATATTGGGCAGTGAAGATCTTGGAGGACATCAAGCATAGGGGTGTCATATGGGGGTGCCAAAAATTTTGTTGTAACCACATTGCAATATGGATTTTTTTGTAATCACTGCCTCTAATTTCTGTAACATGGCCATTTTCGATACAATCCAAGACCATTTTCAATACAATCCCAGGTCATAGCATTCCCTAATGTTTGCGGCATTGTAATCAAGGGTTTATCATAAGGCTTAATATACAATTTCATCATTTCCAGAGCACACTGTAATGTTCCCTGATTAAACATTTCATTAACATTTTTCAAGGTTTATGAATTTAGTTTTTTCTTGGTTTATGTTGCAATCCCTGCAATAGGGTTAAGTCTAGATCCTTAATGTATCTTTAAGTGTGTTTTTTTTAATGTACAACTCTTGATACCCCTATCTTTCCTTCCTTCTATGATGTATGTGGCATGGTCTAGATCCTTAAACATGGATTGTAAGCCTTAAAGTAATAGTTAGGAATGGGTTTGAACCATTACCTGGGTTGTGATACCCATCCATGCGATGCTAACTCATAAAAACATGCCCATATTTCTCTCCTAAGACTAATAATGGTTCTCTAAGGAATGTTCCATGGAGGGCTCTCAGGCATGACTTATTACACCTAAGAGCAATGAGTATGACCTAAATATAGTATCATACTAATCAACATAAAAGGCCTAAATCAGGTCTAGTGTATGTAGAAAAAAAATATAGGTGCAGTTCAGTTTGCCTATGAATTATAGTCTGCAGCCCTTCAACCAAAATAAATATCAAATATCAAATTATAGTCTACAGCCCTTCTATGTAATAATGTTCTACTAGATACAAAGAAGACATGATACTTTATAAGGAACCAAAAACAAATTCGATATCCTTTTGAAGGCTAGAGCAACAGATAACAGTAATCAAGCCAAAGTTACTATTTAATAAAACCACGTGTATATAAATGCATGCTATGGTCTACCCAACAACTAATTGAACAAAATACCTACAACCAAATCAGCAGGAAAAACTGAAAATTTAACTTCTTTTATTTTGCATATCCTTCATCAACAATTTTGCATAACAATTATGCATTATCTCCAAAATTATAAGAATTAGGGCTAGTCTATTTTACCCAAGAAACATATTATGAGTTCTCACATAGATAAGCAACAATCTGAGTTGGACTGACAGTACCCATCACAGTAGATTTTGCATATTAAATAAGTGTAGAAGAAAGTAAATGGCCTTCAAAATAATTTCACAACATAAATTGGCCCATAATGCAAGTAAAGTGCACTTGATGTTAATAGTTAAAAGTAAAAACTGCATCATATACTTCTAAATTAAAGCAATAGCCAATTGTGTTGCCTATAGTCGTAATTAAAGTAAAAGCCAATCTCATTCCTTGACTCATATCTCCATTGCTTTGGCACACTTGCTGATATAAAAAACTGAATTATGGGTATTCTCTCAATGAGATGAGACAATGGAAAAAGTCACTGCTGTCAACTGGCATCCCTCCCCTATATGATGCAGTTTTAACTTTTAACTATTAACATCACTCCCATGCAGTTTCAAGAATAGACATCCCTCCCCTACTGCGGGGATTGCAACATAAACCAACAAAAAACTAAATTTATAAACCCTAACCCTACTGTAGGGATTGCAACATAAACCAACAACAATCTAAATTCATAAACCCTAACCCCACTACAGGGATTGGACTGTAAACCAATAACAAAATAAATTCATAAACCCTATCCCTACTGCAGGGATTGCAACAATAAGCAACAACAAACTAAATTCATAAACCCTAACCCTACTGCAGGGATTGCAACGTAAACCAACAACAAACTAAATTCATAAATTCTAACCCTACTGCGGGATTGCAACAAAAACCAACAACAAACTAAATTCATAAACTCTAACCCTATTGCAGGGATTGCAACATAAACCAACAACAAACTAAATTCATAAACCCTAACCCTACTGTAGGGATTGCAACAAAAACCAACAACAAACTAAATTCATAAACCTTAACCCTATGACAGGGATTGCAACGTAAACCAACAACAAACTAAATTCATAAACCCTAACCCTACTGCAGCAATTGCAACAAAAACCAACAACAAATTAAATTCATAAACCCTAACCCTACTGCAGGGATTGCAATGTAAACCAACAACAAACTAAATTCATAAACCCTAACCCTACTGCAGGATTGCAACATAAACCAACAACAAACTAAATTCATAAACCCTAACCCTACTACAGGGATTGCAAACTAAACCAACAACAAACTAAATTCAGAACCTTCAATTATTCAGCCCAAACTAGGGTCAATTATTCTGCATGACCAGATCGCATAAAAAGTTCATAACAATAAACAATAAACAACAATTATGCATGACCCGTTTGCATATCCTTCATATCAATTTTCCATATCAATTTTGCATATCAATAAACCCTACAACATTCATAAACCCTACTGCAAATACATAAACATTCATTATTCAACATTAACAGGAGCACAATTCCATTAATTATTCAATATTCACCAAATCTCGGCAGCCCCAGAATGAAAACCAAAACCACCAAACAGTTCATACGTAAACCCACAGAACAGTTCAAACGTAAACCAAAAACCACCGAACCGTTCAAACAAAAACCCAGTTCAACAATTCACAACGGCCCGGCATACCAATTACCGGTAGCCTCAATCAGTTCAACAATTAAACCAACAAAATGTAGCACCAAAATTAACCAAAATTCAACTGCAGCATTTAAACCAAAATTCAACTGCAGCATTTAAACCAAAATCCAAAACACAACATTAAACCTAGAAATGCAGCACAAAAGGTCCACGGAATCCCCAGCAGGTTGAGAGTGTTAAAAAACACGTTTGCAAGGATGGATGGTAGGAAACCTACTAGTGAGCCACCGAACGAAGCCACCGCCGTGTAGCCCCTGTAGCGACTGAATAAAGAAACTGAATGCAGCAACGTAACAAAGCCAGCACAGCAACTGGACCAGGAGTGAAGCCACCGAACGAAGACACCACAGTGACTGGAGCAAGAATGAAACCACCGAAGAAAGCCACCGCAGCTACTGGACCAGGAACAGAAAGCCACCATCACCACCACCAAAACCATGGAAGGAGGAACCACCATCTCCACCACTGAAACATAAATAATACATGTCGCCACCACCTCTGAACAAAACGAAGCGCACAAGTGAGGGAACGACCACCATGTCTGAAGCAACAAGCAGGAGCAACCACCAACAAACCTGTGCAGGATATCACCAGAGACGAGCGCGAGATGAACAGAGATGAGTGCGAGTTGAACAGAGACTAGAGAAGGGCATCACCGCAGCAGAGGGTGGGGTGGTCAATAACCAAGGAAACCCAACGCCCACACTCTGGGCCCTAACAGAAAGACACGGAGGAAAATACCTGTCTCGGGAAAAGTTCCATGGGACCGTGAAAAAGCATGTTGTACGTGTGGCGTAAAGGCACCCAGCTACCAGACAGGTGGCGCTGCCTCGTCATCCTGCAAACGCCACCTGCCGAGGTGGCCACGTGGTGTGGGGGGGAATCTAGGTGGGATGTCCAAGAACTGGCATCCCTCCCCTAACAATCTAAAAAATATAATAAGTTATTTGAATGTCAATTAGTTTCTTAATTGTATCCTTATGTAAGTAATTCCATTATAAGTGTGATAAAGCTGCACATGAAACACCATAATAAATACACCAACTTCCATAATTACATGTGGTAGCCTCTTGAAATTTATGCTACCATGAGACATGATCTAGATGTGGTTGCTAAATACATTTATCTTCTCTCTTATTACTGTTATCTCACGTCGGTTGTTAAGTCTCGTCAACAAGAACATATAAGTCCCAACATATTATCTATAGAAAACATAACAAATGAATGAATACATATACTTCACTAATAGATTGGTTTATTCATTGACACTTTGTTTTTCTAATATTTTTTTGGATTTTTTCATTTTATAACGAATGAAAGAATTGAAAGAGGAGGTGAATGTTTATGTTATGAGGTCTCAAGTGTGCAAGGGCCCATATGGAAATAAAGAAAAATGATAGATACAAAAAAATTAATGGACATCCAAGCACATGCTCTTTCTAAAAAGGGGATGGTTTGCATGTGTAATAAGCAACAAATAAGAGTGAGTAGAAAAAAATAATACAAGGAAACAAAACACCAAAATAAATGGTGGGACCATGTCTCAGAATGGCCAAAAAGAGATGAGAACAGAGAATTTGGATCACAATGAAAACTCAATCTAGAAGGGTTCTCAGTATTATGGACAATCTCAGGATGGGTTCTTATAGGAAAATAATGACTAATAAACATATGCAATGGAAGCAATGTTAATAGATTCTTAAAGAGAATGTAAAGAGCATAATCGCATAGATAGTATAGATAGTACACAATATACTTATCATTAAAACACTTTACTGATAAAATCAATAACCTCATAAATTCACCTTTTCTCATTGTATTGACAGAATGGTTCACAATACAATATTTAGATATTCCAAAACATCTTTAACCTAATCCACTAATCAGGATTCAAATACAATGGGTATAAAACCATGGGCCAAAATCCACCCATAAATAACCTAAAAATTATATCATTAGGGCTCCACTGCATAACCCCTGATGGGGGAATTCCTCTCCATGTTCCCCTCTTCGAGAGGCAATGCCTCTTAGATTCCATCATCACGTTGAGATGCACAACCTACCTACATGCAAAGAATACAACGAATAATCAAATATTCCAAATCAAAAAGTGGTGTTACTCTAGGGAAATCCATCATAGGAAGGCTCTATCATTAAATGTGTGCAAAGTTAAAGAATTAAGATAAGCTAATGCACTAGCATCCAATGGGGTGGATACTAATCCCTAATTTGGGTGGAAAAAGGTTCATATATAACATTGTAGAGAGACATCCCAATCCTATATGCTAGTTCAAGGATATACCTTACTAAGCCAACCATGATTACAATAATGGTATGAGGGCATCAAAATATCATGTCCAAACTCCCATACACATGAAATAAAAGCTATAAAATATTGTTAAATTCACCATCACTACAACCATGAGCTATATTTTCGACCCATACACGTTAAAAAATAACTTTTGGGTCTCAAACATGATATGGAAAACATTACACAAAATTTACTCAAAAGATACTTTTGACTAGTTTTTCACTCATATTTGCATCCTCATGTTTGAGTGAAATTCATTATATAAGTAAAAAAACTGGTCATTATATAGGTTGAAACTCATTTGGTTGGTTTTAAGGTCAAAATAAAAGTTGGAAATCTAGCCAAAATACAATTTGAATTGCAATTTTTTTATCAAAATGCTAGTCAAAATAATGATTATAATTTTGGTTGAAAATTATGTCTTTTTATAAAAAATATAGCAAAATTTTGAATAATTATGTCAAACATTGGGTAGGAAATAAACTTAGTTATGTCACAATATGTTATGAAATATTGTTTGAAATTTTTACAAAAGAAAAAAAAAAGTTATTAATAGTAACCTTAGGTAAGAACTTGCTTGTGGGGTTTAAGAGACAAAATAATAGGGTTTGGAGAGCCGAAGTACTATAATAGAAGTTTGTTGTTGAGCCGCCATGAAGTCCAGTGTTCGGGCACAAGCTCTCATAGGATTTCCAGAACCTGTGGTTGTATTCGTTAAAGTATCTATTGGTATTTGATGAATCGTAGTTACACTCTTTCTCTCCAATGGGTCTTTTAGCTTCTTTGCAGCTGACCACTGGACCCATGAAGCTGGAAGGTCCCCATTGATGACTATTTTGTATCTCGTGCCCCTACCATGAAGACTCTATTTATCCAACTTCATCTTTCTTATCATCCTTATCATTTATTGTGATCATGGTCACCTTCTAGCACCTGGTCCTTTATCCTTCATTTTTGACTAGCACCTATCGACAGCTAGAGCCTTGTTTTTAGCACATGTTAGGATGGATAGGTCTAAAGGACCTCTTCCCTTAGGGAACCAAACTCTCTTCCCAAGCATGAGCTCGTCTCAATCATTGAGCTGCTCCTCCAAGAAATACTCGAACAAAAAAAGGGTTTAACAAACCCTTCATGGTTTTCTCTATTATCTGTTGGAGGTCCCTTGAGAGACTATCTTGAAGTTCCTTTTGGTGCCAGTGGTTCATACCCTCTTGGTTCACCTGAAAGCACTAAGAATATGGGAGAGGTTATCTCTAAGAGATTACCTGAACCTATTGGATAGGAGAGGTCATACATTGGGGAGAAGACACTCTTAGTTATCACCAAGCGAGCCAAGCAAAATAGACCTAACAACTACCTCAAGAAGAAACTTTCCCCTCTCAACGTGGCGCTTGATGAGAATGTGGAGATATTTGAGGTATTCCTTAGTTGGCTGATTCAGAGGAAGGAAAACCTCTCTAGCTACATTTAGAAAATGGATTAGAGAGTACTAGTCTACCATGTTGGGATACACTCCCCGTAGTCTTGTACTATTTTCAAAGGGATGGATGGGGATTGTACTGTGCTCTCCGGCGGATGCAATGACCCTATTGGGTTGTTTCTATATGTTATACCACTCAATTATGAACCTACAAAGATGGTATCCCTCATTCGTTGATCGTCAACAAAGAGTATTTATACACCCTACCTGGGTGAAGCTACCTGGACTACCGCTGGAGTTTTGTTCTCTCGATATTTTTGAAAGGAATACTCCTTAGGAGTGTTTCTTTCATTCGACCCCTCTTTTCAATAGAAAGGGATTATGGATGTGGCCAAGATTCTTATGGATCTTGACTTGAGGGATGGGCCCCCAGACCATATGGTGATTACTAAAGGTTTGGTTACAGTTACTCAAGAACTGGATTATATAGGTATCCCTCATCATTTCAACCATTGTCATAGATATGGGCATCTCGTTCACGAGTGCACCCTGCCTTTTATCAAATCAATCTAGAAGGTAAAAGGGGTTGCGACTGATAATTTGTCTGGAGTGCAGGATGCACCCTCAGTGGTGACTTGCTTAGATGGTGCTATCATTGAATTCAAGGAGGACCTGGGGCCTAAGGCTTCATCACCAAATCTTGGAAGTGATTTGAACTCAAGGCCTGATTCATTAGCGCATCATCTACAATATGAGGAGGATGAACCCTATATGATGCTATCTACAAGTAAGTTACACCTTTACTCCTATATCCCCCCCATGTGTAACTTTAAAGAGACATTTTTTCCCCATAAGAGACTGTCCTCAGAGCCCTTCCATTATGCTGCCAACTCGACTCACTCCACACTGATTATTGACTCCCCCATGTTTTTTCAACCTTCTTTTGACCCCTCCCCACTACTTTCTATGGGGTATTTACTCTCTCTTTATTTTTCCAATTTGGCCCTTCCCCTGCATAACCACTCTACTTCCCCTACTACGAAGCATTCCTCCATTATCCCTCGATACCTAAATTTCTCCCCGATTGATCATCCATCCTTCCCTACCAAGCATATATCCCTCTTGGATGTCCTGGTAATAGACTCCCACATGGTCGGTCAACCTTTTTCCTTGTTTTTAGAACTACCATCTAAGATTGACTTGTCTGATAAGGAACGAGAGGATCGCCTACCTGTGATCTCTCCCCTTCCCCATTTTTCATCACCTCCTTTACCCTTGCAGCAAGGGCCTATTATGGACAATAGTTTGGATACCTCATTATCTCCTAAGTCTGGTCCCAGGCTTATAGACATACAGAGTGCGATCATGAAATAACTATGTGATTCTGATGAATGTATGTATAATGCCTCAAGATGTAGGGTTTTTACTCTGACTACTTCACCTCTTCTATCTCTGGAAAGATTGTCCCAATATTCGATTAGATCCCTCCTATCAAAGAAATATTCTCTTATCTTTGGATCCGAAAATGGCATTCATCTATCACCAGTTTCTCCATCTTCTTAACTAATAGGTAGGTTATTTATTATGGCCTCATCCAAGGCTAGAGTAGTGAAGTAAATATGATAGGAAAGAAAAAAAAGACCAACGGGAGCCTTAGAGAAAGCATTATTGTGAAGGTGGTTACCTAATGTTATTGATGTCTTTCAATTGCTGAGGGCTAGGGAAACCCTCCAAAAAAGCTACCCTAAAAAGGTGGGTCCTTATTCACCAACCTTATGTGATAATGTTACAAGAAACTCTTGTTGTGGGTGAAGTCTTTATCGATGATTTAAAATCTTTGTTGCCTAGGTGCAATTTCTCTATTCTTGAAACTATAGGGAGGTCTAATGGATTGGTTACAGGATGGAAATCCAATCAGTTGTAGTGAATGATTTCCTGGTCTATTAGATCTAGTTTGAGGAGCACTTTTTTCTTTGGAAAATTTGGCTGGCCATTCTATATTCTTAAATGATATGGACCCAATACTCATCAACTGGAATACTGGGAAGCTTTCTTAAAAAAAAACTATCTTGAAGTAGAAACGATTCTTATAGGTGGTGATGTGAATTTCTCTTTGGGGGAGATGGAATCATGGGGTATTCATGATCATAAATATCCTATGGCGGATTATTTCAATAAAAAAATTGAGGATGCTAATCTTTTTGACCTACCACCGCTTTACATGAGGGCAGGATAACACCAGATTGCAAAACAGATCGATCATTTTATGATCAATATTGGTTTACTTCATCAAGTCCCTTGTATTAAACAATGGGAGGGGGAATAATTAAAATAACGGAGTAGAGAATCCAGCCACACAATCTCACACACAAAGAGATACTGAGCTCTCACCAGCTTAATCATTACATGAAAAATTATTACATTTATAGGATTGCATCCAAGCTCAACAAACTCAACAACTTCATAGAAATGAGGATTTGAGAAACCACTCATGAGCTACAAAAAAAATTCAACTCAAACTACTTCAACAAACCACACAACAAACATGCTAATTTCTCCATTATTCCACCACTCCCCATTAATGGAGAAATGGGTTCTCTACGATACCTAGCTGATTTCTAAATGTTTCAAATTTTGTCTTTTCAAGAGGCTTTGTGAATATGTTAGGCACATTTTCATTCGTATTACAATAGATTAAGTCAATCTCCTTGGACGATATATTTTCCATTACAAAATGATGCTAGATCTCAATATGGTTAGATCGATCATGATACACAATATTGTTGGCTAGTTTGATAGAGCTTTGGTTATCACACTTGATAACTATTGGTTCTTTTTTTCTTCTCCAACGTCTTCAATAATTCGCTGCAACCAGATTGCCTCACAAGTAGCACTGCATAACGATTTGTACTCAGCTTCAGTTTATGACAAATAAACAAACAATTGTTTCTTGATGCTCTATGATACGATCCCTGAACTAATCTTGAATGCATAACCTATGGTTGAATTTCTATCATCAAGCTTTCTAGACCAGTCTGAATCAAAATGACCTGTCAAATCAACATCAAACTCATCGGTATATTTAATACCAAGATTAATAGTGCCCTTCATATATTGAAGGACTCTTTTTGTTTCTTTCTAGTAGCTTTCATGTGTCTTAGCCATGAGCTGACTAAGAATGTTGACAGAGTATGCAATATTTGTCCTGGATATAGTGAGATAGTTCAAACTTACCACTAGTTTTCTATATAACATCCACCTCACTTGTGTCAGCATCACTGCATAGTTAGAATTATGTTTTGATGGAGTAGGCAATGCCTTACATCCATCCATATGAAACCTTTGAAGTAAATGCCTTGTGTATTTGCTTTATGTGACCACTGTATTACTAGTCTATCTCCATACTTCAAGGACTAAACAATAATGTAGATCTCCAAGATCCTCCATCTTGAAATCCTGTGATAAATGCTACTTGATTTCTTCAATCAATTTAGAAGCACTTCCTGTTATGATAAGGTCATCAACATACAAGGAAATCAATGCAATATTTCCCTTCTCATATAATTTGACATATAGGTTAGGATCCCTCTTACTTTTCATACAACCCTTCTGAGTGAAAAAATTGTCAATCTTCAAATACCAAGATCTCAAAGCCTGTTTTGACCCATAGAAAGCTTTCTTCAACCTGAAAACAAGATGTTCCTGTCCCTTCTTTACAAATCCTCTTGGCTGAAAAAGTTACACTTCTTCCTTTAATTCCCCATTAATAAAAGAAAACTTAACATATAGTTGATATAGTTTCCAATTATGATTCATGGCTAATGCAATCATCACTCTAATAGTGTTCATCTTGGCTACAGGTGCAAATGTATCTTCATAATCAATTCCCTCTTTCCGTGAGTAACATTTTGTAACCAATCTAAATTTATATTTATCTATGTTCCCATCAACCTTGAATTTGGATTTGAACAACATTTGTATCCTACGGGAACTCTATTCTCAGGCATCTATGTTAATTCATATGTTTCATTCTTCATTATAGAATTGTATTCTTTTTTCATAGAATCCATCCATTGTTTATTATATTTAGCTTGCTCAAAATTCAAAGGTTCTGCAATATTCATTATCTGAGTCATCAAGGAATAATATTTAAACCTTTCAGGTGATTGAGTGTGCCATGTTGACCTCCTTGGTGCTGCAATCCCTGTTGGAGTCCCATCAAATATTCTTTTGTTTGTTGGATGATCTTCACTACTTCTTGGTGAATTCCTCGCTACTTGAAATGTCCATGCTGCTTAAATATTCATCCAATTTCTGTACCTGTTCTACATCTTCATCTTCTTTGATATAATCAAGAGGAATATGCCATGAATCATAACTTCCCACCTGATGTATATCATCTACATCTTCATGTAATAATACATCTCTACTTGGGAAAAATTTATGTGTGCCAGGATCAAACATCTTGTATGCTTTGTGATCATCATAATAACCAATGAAAATGCACTTAATTGATTATGCATCAAGCTTTTTCCTATAATATTTAGGAATGTGAGAAAAATATTTACTTCCAAATATTTTTAGATGACTTATTGCAGGATTATATCCATAAAGAGCTTCAAAAGGAGTTTTATGGTCTAAACTTTTAGTTGGACTTCTATTTTTCAAATAAACATCAATACCGACTGCTTCAGCCTAAAATACATTAGTAATATTTTTACCTTTCATCATGCTCTGTGCACATTCAACCAAGGTTATGTTCTTTCTTTTAGCTACTCCACTTTGCTGAGGAGTATGTGGCACTATGAACTATTGTTGAATTTCATTGTCCTTGCAGTATTTGATGAAGGCCCCTAATGAATACTCTCCCCCTTGATCTGATCTAAGGATTTTGATGTACTTCCTTGTTTGTTTCTCAACCAAGTTTTTAAACTCTTTGAAATACTCAAATACATCACTTTTTGTTGGGCGCAACCCAAGTGGAAGAAGTTTTGATGGAAAATGTACAAGTTAGGCAAGGCCTAACATCGACCAGTTTTGGGGAGAAGCAACTACGCAATTCCCGGGACCAAGGTATGGAGCGAAGAGAAGTGGCAGAAAAGGACTTGTCCACTTAGTAAAAGCGAAGTACTAAGGACAATTGAGGTAGTTGGATAAATTATGAATGAAGCGGGGGATTGTCAGCTACATAAGTGAAGAGTAAAGAAGCGGAATGGTGCAAAGGACACACCATTGTAGCATCATAGCCACGCAGTCAGAACTGCAACTATCAGAGAAGTGTCAGAGCCATAGGAAGTGGCACAAAAGGACAGTAGAGATCCAGCGAAGTAAAGATAAAGCGTGGTCAATAGGAGAACGATGCCATTTTGGGTTTAAGGGTACTAGGGGGTTGGCCCATAGTTATTGTAAAGATGTGACCTTCGGGAACAATCTATATAAAGGGCAATTTTGTATGAGGAAGGGTTATACTTTGATAGATCAAAGGAGACTTATGCTAGATATTGTTATATCTATGCTAAGAGAGATCTAAGAGAGGACGAAATACTCTGCAACTGTGTGGGTAGAGATCTATTGTAGAGAAGAGTTTGCAGCTAAGTGCGCAGATTGGAACTGTTAACCCCTTCCAAGAAATATAAGAAACATTCCCATGGACATAGCTCCCATATGGGGGGTGAGCAACATAAATACCTGTGTATGTGCTTGAATCTCTATTATATTATATGTTCATGAATGTTTATGCTTATATATATGTGTTTTCATATGAATGTGAATGAGAATGATCTAATAAGTAGCGGAACATGCATGTATGAACATTGCGAAGTCATGTTAGATATGATAAATGCATAGTCATAAGAGTAAAGGTAGCAACGATTTAGCGAAGTCTGTATGTTGTTGATAACTACGAAGTGCGTAGTTACATATTGATAATAACCTATTAAGTAGATGTTGAGTAAGTTGCGCATATCAAGCTCGCATAACATAACTGCGCGTCACCAGGTTGCAGAAACCTGATTCTGTAACCACCCATCTTCGCTTCGAGTGAGACTTCAGCCTGCTCATAGATTGATTCCGAAAGGGACAGTGAAGGGGATTTGTTGGATCCAAATTAAAGGGTATTACGCAGAACCTGGGTCAACCCAAGAAAGAGGTAGAGAGATAGGATCCCAACAAAATGGTTCCATTGTTGGGCTAAGAACTGGCGATATGCGATGTTGTTATGTTATGTGAATGTGAAGAAGGAAGCCGACAAATTATTCCATTGCCACGCTTGAACTAGTGATGTGTTATGTGGTATCCGGAAAAGAAATAAATACATAACTAGGTAAGCCATACAAAACTTGAGTTTGCGAAGAAAGAGAACAAACATTCGTGTCTTACCACATAACAATGGTTACAAAGGTATATATTCACTAACCTGCATCAAATTTTCTTCGCATGTTTCGCTACTAAGTTGCATGAGTGGATATCAAGGATAGCAGAACGCAAAAACTGTTTCCAGGGTGGATAACCTACAGTTTGGAATCCATAGTTGATTCAGAGGCTTAAAGGGATTGAAAACCACATTTCAAGAGCAGTAGAATTTTGGTTGGATAGCTTACTGAAAGGTTATGTTACAGAATTTGTTGTGGACACGTTGAAGTATTACAGTGCAACGTAAAGATATTTCTTCCAAGGATTTAGAGGTAAGTACCTGAAAAACCTCAGTTTATACATTAAAATGCTACTAGTTGAAAAATGAGTCTTAAGAATGCAATCAGATTCCTAGGGTTTGAGTCTATAATGTCTAGTAACACAGATAGTGACACAGATGAAGATATTGGTATTTTGTGAAGTGGAAAGAGATATAAATTTAGCACTAGAAAGAAGTTTCATGAAGTCGAACCTCACACTTTCCTAGAAACTAAGTTAGTAAGCAACATAAACTCATATCAAGTTGAGTCCGATAGTGAAACAGAACCTAGACGCATTGGTTATTAGCCTATTACTCCATACAAACCCATAGTTGAGGAAAGAAATATTACTAGTCCGCAGAACACTAGTAGTAGTAATACTGCAAGAGAAGATACTCAAAATCAGTCGAGTAGTGGTATACCGTCATCATACCAGAACACTACACCTCCTAGAAGAAGAATGACAGATGACATTAAGCTACCTATTTTAAAAGGAACCGGTCTAGAAGACCTAGAGCAACATTTCTTTCTCTATGAAGCTGTATGGAATGTTAAGCAAGTACTATAAAAAAAGCTCAGCTAGTTACCACATTTAGAGACAGAGCTTTAACATGGTTCATGAAGTATTCTATTGGAAAGAACAGATCGCTAGTCGATATCAAAACTCCGCTTATTAGAGAATTTGAGAAACCTAAGTCAGAATCTCAATGCATCACAGAGTTAAAACAAATCAAACAGAAACCTAATGAGACTGTGTGGGAGTTTAATCAAAATTTCAAAGCATTGTTAGATCAAGTTAGCTTTGAAGTAGCACTGTAATAGCATCGAGAATAGTTTATAGCCGTGTTGTTACCCCACATTATATTACCGTTGATGCAACAAAAGGTAGCATCACAAACATAAGCATTAGAGATTGCGATGAAGCTAGAAGCTTCGCCCATAGGAGAAACTAGCATAGGTATGGTATAGATACAGACACAACTAGCAAATTTAACATTAAAACTACAAGATATGAAAAAAGGAAAAGAGATCAGAGAAGAGGTCTGGTGTAAAAAATGTAAAGGAGAGGGACATTCCAAGGAACACTTTCCTGTATTCAGAGATTACATCAATAATGGAGCACCGAACCCATTGAATCAACATAAGGACCATCGTGTGAGATTTTTCGATGTAGAGGACATCGCCCAGAATACTGTTACCTACTTTAGAAGTACGTACAGACACCAAAGAACCTGTACTGCACATTCTGTAATTCAATTGGCCATGATGATACAAATTGTAGAGCTTGTGATCTCATGATAGAAAGAAAGCATGATGTCTACAGAGTCCAAGGAGAAACACCACATAATAATGAAAATGCGCAGTATGATCAAGGTGCATATAGAGGATGTGGTGGATTCAGAGGAAGAGGACGTAACACTGGACAGGAAAGAGGAAGAGGTCAGATTGTGTGCTATAACTGTTCTCAACTAGGACATTTAGCAAGAGACTGTCAAAACCCATGTACAACTTGTAAGTACTGTAATTCATTTGACCATGTCATTGAAGCATGTCCCATTTTGCAAGGAAAAATGCAAGAGAAAAGACCAGAAGGACAGAACCAGAATATATAGATGATTGCAGCTGAGAAAAGAAACGAATATCGAAACATTCATGTTGTGACGCGAAGTGGATCCGTGACAGGAAATGACAGGACAAACAAAGCTTCGACTTCTGAAGATCACTTAAATAGACCAAAGCCTACTGATAGGCCTTGGGTAAGAAAAGCAACTGGAAAAATGCCTACATTTAACCCTAACCAAGAGAAAAAGGTATTCATGGAAGAAACAAAAATATTTCAGGATTCAGAACCTTCGACCACAAGGACCCAATTACGAAGTGATCAAACACCAATACAAGATATGCTGATCTCATATGATGGATCGTGAACTTCGCCAGAGTAGATAAGTCCTATTACGCAGTTCCTACAGAGCTGCATAAAGTTGCTAAGGCATGGAAACGCCTTAGGATAATTACAGAACCTATTGCGGCATTATGAACAACGTAATGCAGTGAATGATGCACACAGAGCAATTCATCATATCAAGAACCATAGAAGGACAGGAAGGGAAATGAGGCTAAATGCGCATATTACAGTTTTTGAAATGGACCAGGTCATTCTCGACGTAGGCTCAGAGGTGAATTTTTTGAAAAAACAAACATGGGAACAAATGGGAAATCCAAATATATCTTGGTCGCCTATACAGTTGAGGTTAGGTAATCAGCAGAAGGTTATACCCTTTGGGAGATTATAAAGTGTTCTTGTAGACATTGATGGAGTGCAAAGTAAATCAGACTTCGAGGTTATTGAGATCATATATGATATCAATCCTTATCCTGCATTATTGGGGATTGACTAGGCAATTGACAACCTCGCAATTATCAATCTCAAGAAAAAACAAATGATATTTGAAGGACCGAATATCAGGTCATCGCACCATTGGATCCTTCACAAGGACCTAGATATGTCGAACCAGTACGAGAAGAATGTAGAGATCAAGAACTTGATAATATCTACAAAATGAAAGTGAATTGAGTAGATTACATTAATCCTACAGATGATGGAACAATGAGCTGGAGATGCGACAATTCTTGAGTATCAGAGTCAGACGCAGGAATGGAGAACTTGCATAGCCGAATGCATGAAGTATCAGCAAGACAATGCACAAAGATAACAAAGTCACTACGTTGGATTTGAACAGAGGTAATTCCAATACCTACTTATGATGGTTTAGGAAATATCCACGCATTTCTTCATGAATATTTAGTATCAGTTTCAGATGAACATAAGTTAGAATCCTTGGATATAGCATTGTGAGCCACACCTTCCAGGTGGTGGGCCGCACATAAAGAGAACCTGAACACATGGGAAGAATGTAAGCACATGATAGAAATCAGATTTATAGAACAAACTAAGATAGTACAAGCAAAATAAAATGGACAAACTGATCCTAGAGATCACATAGAGTTTTGTTTGCAAGCCTAGATACATATACCTAAGACAGAATGGGTTCATATGTTTGTACACACATTGGATCAAATACCAAAGAATCGGTATACAGAAGCAGAACTTCACAGAAGTACAATAGATTGGCACATGATGATAAACAAATTTCAATCCACTCCAATCATAAATTCATAGTCTCGAGCTTTGTACGGTACTGAAACTAGGCTACCCTAATACTAAAATAGGGCCACCACCCTAATATAATTAATAGTTGACACTTCATAGGTCGTCCTATTAAACCCAAAAGGTTCCACCCGGTTCGGCCTACTTTTTAGTTTTGAGGATGATTGTCACGGTGTCAATGAGGCTTTACATATCATTAAAAAGAAAATATTTAATGATGTCACGTTTCTTGAATATAAACAGCCACAGTGAGAAATACAGTTTGAACATGCCCTTGAATGTTATAACTTCGCATTAGATGAAGATGAAGATGAAGACCCTCGCGATGTGAATATACCTGAGTATGAAGGACCCGATTTAGAAATTCCAGACCTGAGCAATCTTGTGAAGACCAGAAAGATCAATATTGCTACTGGGAACGAACCAAAATTTACTTCTATTGGGGATTAGTGGGATGAAGAAACAGTAGGACAGATTGCAGACCTACTGCGCGAATATCAAGATTTATTTCCTAACAAGTTTTCTGAAATGAAAGGCATTTTAAGTGACTTGGGAGTTATGAAAATACCTCTCAAGCCTAATGCGAAGCCTATTAAGCAAATAACTTACAGATTGAGTCCCATATATAAAGAATGAGTGAAGGTAGAAATTGATAAGATGCTTGACGCAGGAACTATTGAACCAGTAGAAAGATCATAATGGATAAGTCATATGGTAATTCAAGACAAGAAATCTAAAGGTGAAATCAGAATTTGTGTGGACCTCAGGAAATTGAATTATGCATCTCTACATGATCCATTTCCTACTCCATTCACAGACGAAGTGCTAGATAACGTAGGTGGACAGGAGGCATACTCTTTCATTGATGGATTTTCTGGATATCATCAGTTCAGAATTGCTACAGAAGATAGACATAAGACCACATTTGCTACTGAATGGGGATCATATCAATACATTGTTATGCCGTTTGGATTGAAGAATGCACCTGTTATCTTTTCAAGAGTTGTTGTAGCTGCATTTAAGGATTATATTCATAAATTGTTAGAAGTTTATTTTGATGACTATACAGTATTCGGTCTATTGAAGAAACATCATGCAAACTTAAGGATGATGTTAGCGAAGTGTATACAATACTAGACTTCCTTGAACCTGAATAAGTGCATCTTCTATGTTCCTTATGTATTTTATTGAGACACATAGTATGTAAGAAGGGATTGATGGTTGATCCAACGAAGATCACAATCATCATAAATCTCCTAGTGCCTAACTCCGTGAAACAACTATGCACTACATTGGGGTATATAGGATACTATAGAAATTTCATCAAAGGATATGCGCAGATCATTGCGCCTATGGAGAAATTGTTGAAGAAAGAAGCAAAGTACAGTTGGACCAAATATTTCCAAAAAGGATTGAACACATTGAAAGAGAAAATTGTTACAACACCTATTCTAGTCTTTCCTGACTGGAATAAACCATTTCATGTACACGTAGATGCTTCATCTATAGCACTTGGCATTGTACTAGCTCAACCAGGTGAGGGAGGCATCGATCATCGCATTTTCAAGTAGAAATCTATCTTCAACATAAAATAATTATACCACAATAGAAAGTGAAGGCTTAGCTATGGTATACACATTGCATAAGTTTAGACATTATCTGTTAGGTTTGCATTTTTGTATCTTTACTGACCATTCAGCTTTGAAGTACTTGGTCAATAAACCAGTGTTAGGGGGGAGAATATGTCGATGGTTGTTACTATTTCAGGAATATGATTTTGAAATCATTGTGAAACCAGGAATATCGAATGCTAGACCT
This sequence comes from Larix kaempferi, assembly GCA_027924585.1. NCBI lineage: Eukaryota > Viridiplantae > Streptophyta > Pinopsida > Pinales > Pinaceae > Larix > Larix kaempferi. Next base: position 656,541 of record BSBM01001353.1, on the reverse strand, counting down.
GACCATGTTTCACTCATTGAGTAAGGAGAAGAACCTAGTAATCTGGAGGACAGTCTACTAGATGTGCAGTTTTTTTCGATCCATATAGCAAATGACTATTTCAGAGACATTGTAGAATTTATGACTACGGGATTAGCACCTACATAATTTACAATGCAGAAGAAGAAACAATTAGTGGTAAGAGTAGCTGACTTTAATCTAATTGCTACACAATTGTACAAATTGGGACAGGATGAAGTGTTATGAAGATGCGTACTAGAACACGAAAGACCTTGTATACTGGCCGAAGCACATTTAGGTGTATCGGGAGGACACTACGCAGGAAGAGCTACTGTGCTGAAAATTTTTAGATCAGGACTATGGTGGCCAATGATACACAAAGACTCAAAAGAACATTGTCGGAAGTGCGATGTATTCCAAAGAACAGGAAAGCCATCTTGTCGAGATGAGATGCCATTAATGCCACGATTGACACTTCAAGCCTTTGATAAATGGGATATTAACTTCGTGGGACCTATTAACCCACCAGGAAAGAGAATTGGCTCAAGATATATCATCACAGCTACAGATTATCTACCAAGATGGGTAGAGGAAAAACCAGTGAAGGACTGCAATGCAGTTACCGCCACATAATTCATTTTTGAGAATATTTTGACAAGGTTTGGATGTCCAAAGATTTTAATGAGCGACCAGGGAACCCATTTCCTGAATAGAACTATTGTATCCTTGATAGAAGAATTTCAGATCTATCATCAGAAGAGCACACCATATCATCCACAAGCTAATGGCACTGTTGAAGCCTTTAACAAAGTATTGGAGAATGCATTGACTAAGGTATGAAACACAAACAAGGATGATTGATATCTTAGAATATTAGCAGTATTATGGGAATATAGAACAACTTGTAAGAAGTTGAGAGGTCATACACCTTTCAGATTAGCATATGGACAAGAAGCGGCCATGCCCATGGAATACATAGTACCAAGTTTGAGAATTGCAACATTCATAGATATGGTTGATGATCAGACAATGGAGGAAATACTACTACACTTAGTTGGATTGGAGGAAGATCGCTTCATTGCAGGGTTTCACCAACAAGTGCAAAAAGATAAATAAAAAGTATGGCATGATAGACACATTAAGAATAAATTTTTCCAGGTAGGAGACCTTGTCCTCCTCTATGATAGCAAATTTATGAAATTTCCTGGAAAATTCAAAATGCATTGGTTAGGACCATACATTGTTAAGAACGTCACTAATGGTGGCGTAGTTCAGTTAGCCACACTACTTGGAGAAAATTTGAAAGGACTTGTTAATGGGAGTAGATTAAAGCCTTACAGGGATGTCCCTACTCTTCCAGGTATTAGTTAAGAAGTGCAAGAAGATTTTAAGTGTCAAGTGCAGTTGAAATTGGACACTAAAAATAAAAGAATAAGAGTCTGCACACAGTTTTGGTAAAAAGCGAAGTTTTCACAAAAAGGAAAGATGTTTTGCGAAGCACACATAGCAAGATGAGTTGTGAAGTCAACAAAAAAAAAGAAAAAAGAAGAAGAGGAATCGCCCTGTGAAGTTAAAGTTAAGAAAAGAGAAATGCGCGGTGAACCTCGCAGTTCACATAACCGCTACTGAAGTAAAAGAAAACTAACCGTTACAGTTTTGGTCGAAAGTAGCTGTTATACAATACTTTCGGGAACCGGATGTTTCCACATTTAAGGCATATTCATCCATTGAACACACATTCAATGAAGGGAAAGGACTAAGATCTAAGCAATATTTGGCCAACGGACATGGAATTTAATACTAAGTTAGTCATTTTTGGGCACGCCTTAGTGCTGTTACACCTATAAATAGTAAATCTCGCATACTTACCGATTTTACCATGAAGTTTAAATTTTTACTGCCTATAATTTCCAAGTTTTTACTAGTTGAAAGTAATCGTTATCCGACAGTGTATGTCTGAGCATTCGACCTTAGACAAAATATTAAGAGACTTCCGACATTATGGTTTGAAATGAATCATGAAGACGCCTGTGAAGCAAGCAATCCCAGAACGAGGTGGATCATCTAGAAACTCACCGAAGAATGTATCACAGCAGAAGTAGAAAGATAAACAGAAGGCCACTGAACAAGAATATCTGAAGATTGCGAGTGTTCCAAAACCATTTCCACAGGAACCGCCTCAAGAGAGACCCATCCTGCTTGTTACAGAGTACATCCCTCCAAGGAAACGAGATGCGCCAGAGGTGCTTCTCATGAGGAAGCCACAGGACTAGATTTTGATGCCACCCATGTCAATTCATGTGCGAATCAAGGAGAATTTGCTCAGTAAACTTCCAGACTGCAAGTTCGCAGACCATGAATTGCTCTAGGAAGCAAAGTACCCGCAATTCCAACCAAATTAATACATGTGCAGAAGGCATGAAGAAGCTACCAAGAAGTCAACCATTCACCAACAACACTAGATTGTGTCGTTGCAACCATCAGGTTTTTTGAACCTGCTTCGCATCCCACACTTTGATATGAGCCCATAGCTCACAACAGTGGTGTGCACATGACTTTCATGCATGCACCAAGGATACTTGTGGTTAGACCGCAAGATAGATATTAACATCGATCTCATCTACCGAATCATGCACTTGAGCAAGAGAGATGTTGATCCTGCAGTTGAGTTCGTCGGCAAGAACAAGGATAAAGAGGTTGCTGCAAGAATGAAGAGAGAATTCAGTTTTCTCAAAGAAAGTCATGGTTATACAATAGCTGGGATCAAGGATCAATCCATGCGGTTCATAGTCCAACTCCTTGCAGGAAAAATCCCGAGGAAATGCACACCGAATGAGGTACCAATCACTGCAATATCCTTAGCTACGAAGACCAAGGATGGACTTTAGTACAATTGGGCGAGCTATCTGTTGAACGAATTCCTATAATACATCCGAGATACACAAGAAAGTGGAAACTAGTTCCACTACAATTGGTTGCTGGTACTGATCGCCTTTGTAGGATGGAAAGAGCCTAGCTGTCAATAGAATGTCCCAGTATTCATTGGGGATTGCCGAGGATCAAGGTTTGCGAACATGTGGGCAAACTCGAAGTCAAACCGACAGAGAATAAACAACATACAGTTGTACACTTATTTTGAGCAGTTATGCGAAGTCATTCAGAGGACTCCACGTATCACTAAGGAAGTGACAACTTGTTATATTCGTAAGATGAATTTCAAAGCTAGACTACACTTTATTTACATTCAGCCGTGAGTATAGCTAAAGCCACCTCAATGGTTTGAAGGATTATATCAGCTAGATGGACAGAAAATTGATCTGATCATGGAGGACTGGATGCCAAAATAGAAGATCGATGCGCCAACCACATTGATCACCACATCAGAAGAAAGCGAAGCTGTAAATTCACAAGGCCAAGATGATGATATGACCAACGCACAAAATCCATAACCAAGTCAAGGCACATAACAACAACAAACTATTCGTTTTCCAGCAGGCGAGAAAATAAAGGAACCCGACATAACCGTGTCGCAAGGACTTCAAAGGAAGAAACAAAAAGAAACTAAGGTTCCACTCGATGCGCAGTTGCATGAGGATGACTATGACTGCATCATAGTCTGGGTTTCTAAGCACATTGATGACACACTTGCATTAAAGGAAAGCAAGCAAGAAACAATCCAAGAAGAAATGATTGAGAGCCTCGCAGAACTAAAGATCCTGGTAGCAAGAGTTGAACAAGTCCAGCGAGACTTGGCAAGAGAATCAGATTCTAAAGATAGAGTAGGCGAGACAAGCTAAATGAAAAGAAAGGCTCCTGCCTTGACAATGAGACCTCAACTAGTCAGAATCGAGCCAATTAATGTCATATTACCAACCGACGAGCTCACTGAAGGTGCGAAGCAGCTCGCACATCTAGTTATTAATGTTGGGATGTTTCCCATTGAAGGGTTGCATAATTTGCATTTGCAGGTTGTGGACGAAATCCGAGATAGAGACATTGTCTCTTATAACCAGCATCTAAAGATGGAGGATAGCTACAAAGAGCTAAATGATGAATGCACACTAAATACCAAGGAATTAGCATATGCGCAGAAGAATTTGAAGAAAGTTGTTTCCGAATTATGTGCGAAGATCCCGGATTGCCTAGAAGCACCCGAAGTAGAAGCCACTGTCATGGTAGACAATCTCAAAACTAATATGGAAAACATGGATATTGGCTATAAGGAGCAGATTGCTGACTTAGAAGCTCTAAAACAATATGGCACCCCGCAACAAGTTAAAGAAGCAAGAACCGAGGAGTTGAAGGATTCCACAGAACACATCTCCACAGAAGTGGCGAGATGTCAATAGCTACTTGATGAAATTACCAAGTTATGGGCTACGCTACAGGAAGACCTTGAGTTACAAAAAATTCAGGATGACGTATAGCAACAACAGAAATATCTTGAATCTTTGAAAATGGCTATGAAGGATTTTCCACCAAGGAAAAGGATCCAGAAGTTCACCGAGACGAAAGAAATTCAGAAGGAGATGAAAGAGCTAAGGGAAAAGGAAGCCAAAAATTCATCAAAGTTACAGCCGATGCAGGAAGAGGAGCTTGCACTATCGAAAGAAATTGAGGAGAAGTTGCAAGAAATTCGGACAACAAAGAATACTGTAAAGGAGCAACTTCTAGAACCCATCTCAGAAGAGATGCTTGAAACAATTAAGGAGTTTGAGCAAGAGACTAAGGAAACAGTTGCAAATTTGAGTGCAAATTTTCAGGAGTTTGCTGCGAAATCAAACATCCCAGGGGATGCGCAGTCGAAGAAGCCCAGTCAAAGTGGCTCGGGGGTGAGCCACACGTAAGTGTTAGGGGCATGTGCAGCCTAAGTGGAAGAAGCTTTGATGGCAAATGTACAAGTTAGGAGAGGCCTAACATCGACCAGTTTTGGGGAGAAACAACTACGCAATTCCTGGGAGCAGGGTATGGAGTGAAGCGAAGTGGCAGAAAAGGACCTGTCCCCTTAGTAAAAGCAAAGTACTAAGGATGATCGAGGTAGTTGGAGTAGTTATGAATGAAGCAACTAACTGTCAGCTGTAGAAGTGAGGAGTAAAGAAGAAGAATGGTGCAAAGGACGCACCACTGTAGTGTCAGAGCCGCGCAGTCAGAACCGCGGTTGTCAGAGAAGCGTCAAATCCAGAGGAAGCAGTGCAAAAGGATAGCAAAGCTCCAACAAAGTAGAGATAAAGCATGGTCAACAGGAGAACCATGCCATTTTGGGTTTAAGGGAACTATGGGGGTTGGCCCATAGTTATTGTAAAGATGTGACCTTTGGGCACAATCTATATAAAGGGAAACTTTATATGAGAAAGGGTTAGAATTTGATAGATCAAAGGAGACTTATGCTAGATATTGTTAGATCTATGCTAAGAGAGATCTAAGAGAGTAAGAAAGACCTTGCAGCTATGTGTGCAGAGTTATATTGTAGAGAAGAGTCTGCAGCTCAATGCGCAGACTGGAACTGTTAACCCCTTCCAAGAAATAGAAGAACAGTTCACATGGACGTAGCTCCCATCTGGGGGGGTGAACCACGTAAATACCTGTGCATGTGTTTGAATCTCTGTTATATTATATGTTCATGAATGTTTATGCTTATATATTTGTTTCATATGAATGTGAATGAGAATGATCTGATAAGTAGCGGAACATGCATGTATGAACATTGCAAAGTCATGTTAGATATGATAAATGCGTAGTCATAAGAGTAAAGGTAGCAATGATTTAGCGAATTCTATAGGTTGTTGATAAATGCGAAGTGCGCAGTTACCTATTGATAATAACCTATTAAGTAGATGTTGAGTAAGCTGCACATATTGTTGTAGGCACAACATATCCCATGTTTTTATTAAACATGGGAGCCGCAATATCTTACTTGCAAAGGTAATGTTTAAATTTCTTATTTACTTTGGGGTTTCATCATGATTGATCATGAATTTTATTTATTGGTCATGATTTAATTTAGCTCATAATTTTTCCTTCAAAAAATTCATTGATTTGTGTGTTTCTGCGAGTTGCGGAAGGCATGAATTTTCTCCAAAATTTTTCCTTTCCACAACCCCAAATCCGCAATGCGGATTGTGGATGCGGAAATGATTTTTGAATAAATTGGTTCTTCTCTTTTCCACAACCTGCAATTGCAAATTGTGGAAGGAGATTCAAAATAAAATCTCACTTTGTTTTTCCACAACCCGCAACCCGCATTGCAGATTGCGGATTGCAGAAAGTGTTTGAAAAATAAATCCGTGCTTTGCGTCGCTGCAACCCACAACCCGCAATTACGGATTGCGGAAAGGTTATTGTTCTAAATTGTGTGGTGTGAGTCTCCGCAACCCGCAATTACGGATTGCAGGAACTTTTGATTCATTAATTTTTAGAGTTGTGTTTCCGCAACCCACAATCTGCATTGCGCATTGCGGATTGCGGAAAGCATGTACATATTTGTCAAAATAAACTCCCGCAACTCATTTTCCGCAATATTTTTTAGATCTTAGCCGTCGATTTGTCTTAATCCTATGACCCATATTTCATCCGACGAAATTGTTAAATATGTCAAATTTTCTATTTTCTTTTACCATTTTTCAATTTCGAGAATTACTTGCGTCAAGGATTTTTACTGCAAATTTTTACCAGGTTTGTTTTTCTGCCATTCTCGTCAACACAAGTCGATTTTCTGTCTTTTTCTTATTTGATTGTTTATGGTTTTTCGTCATTTTCAAACTGTTTTTTATAGGTTCTAATTTATTTTACTAGATTTACCAGTTTTCACCATGTTAAGGAATACTCGTTCCAAAACAGCACAGAAAGACCTGATAAACAAAGACCCCAATTTTGGCATCCTCGCCAATACCAGTGACAGAGTCTCAGAAACCTGTCAAATAGACTGGTCCCGAATTTATGCCATTTTTTATAACGACGACCTGTCGGAGATCCAATATAACCAACCTTTCTATGAGAAAATTAGGGATTCTCAGTTACATGCCATAGCAGCTAGACCATCCCTTCTCCCATACACATATGTTGTCAAGTGGATAATTGACCACGCAAACCCTAAAGGTCATTCCGTTAACGATAATGAAGGTTCCCATTTGGCCTCTTTTCGCCTTGATGTTTTCATTAGATCTTATGGCCTTAAGTCGGCTACCCAACTTATTAATGTCGCTTTCCTGGACTCTGTTAAGACCAGGTTTAACTTCGACGAGATGATAAAGTCATGGATGAACCCGACCAACTTCATACCTAAAGCCGATAATGCATACCCCATCTCATGGTTTAAGGAACCCTTTTCCCTCCTAGCAGCCATGCTTTGCAGGCTGTACGGCCTACCCAACTGTTCTGTGTTCAAATCCAAATGGGAACCTATGGCCCATCACGTCCTCACAATTGGGGAGTCATTCAATTGGGCTTCAATTCTTTCAGTTGAGTTAAAGTCAGCAATCGAGCGGTATAAAAAAACACCGGCCTCGAGGAACCCTCATTTCTTTTATTCAGCCTATGTTATTGATGTGTTCTACTCAGAATTCCAGTACCCCTCCATGGGATGGAATTGGACCTTGTCAGTTCCTCCAGTTCACATATATTGTTCAGCATTGTCGGAAAAAAACTATGTGCCTTTACTGTATGATATCTGTGATCACTTCTTTGGAACAATCTATCTCCAGATATTCAAAGAAGATGCACCTGCCTTCTCTCCTAATGCCAAAACTCTCATCCCCACAATTGGTGACTGGTATGTAGGAGAATCTTTCTCCTATATCAGGATTTGGGGAAGTAGCACAGTACATTTGTTGCCAAGGATAGTTCCAGACAAACTGTTGCTTGAAGAAATTGATTTCCAAACTGTTACAGATGGAGTATTCCTCAAGCTGACTGTACCTAAAATAAAGGGATGGCCTAAATTCCCTTTGAACCTTGGACCTATGGTTATTCCAACCTCAACATATGCTGCAATATTGGGAAAGAATATTGTTTCATTAAATTTGGGACAATCCCCCAAAAGGATGCATGATCCCAAGGCATTCTTGGCTGCCCACTTTTTCCAAGAACACATGAAGACCACCTATGCCCATGAGAATACCCCTGATGACTCTATTTACCAGGGAGTCAATTTATTTCCTGAAGTTCTGGTTAGGGATAAAACCAAAGAAGAACATAGTTTCATCCTTCAATACCAACAAGAACTCAAGACTAAGGTTTTGAGTTACAGGAAAATGGAACTACAACTTGAAGAGCATACCAGAAAGGACAGAGAAGAGAAAGAAGTATAAAAGGCAAGTGCTCCATTGATGTTAACATATCCAGATGAAGGCAAAGGTAAGGGCCCTATGGAGGATGCTCCAAAATTGAAACCTATTGCACAACTGAAGGTTTTGATTCAAACATTTGAACAATTAAAGAAGAAATTGGCACAAATGACTTCAGTACTTGATACTCAAGTGGTTGCTGCAAGTACCCCAGCCAAAAGATGGAAAATTCAAACCTCTGTCTCTCAGATTCCTACGTTGAACATTGAAGACAATGATGCAGAGGATGAAATACTTCCAGTAAGGTCTCTTTTTCCTGTTGTTCCTGTTGTGCAAGAGATAAATGAAGGTTCTCAGATAGTTGTTTATTTTCTTGACAACATAGTGATGGATGATCCCATTTGAGATGACCACTTTCCTAAAGTCACCACTACTGTTGATGCATTAAATTCTACACCCCCACTCTCTTCTATTGAGATTCCTTCCACCTCATCTGTTGAGGTTATGCTACTGCCATCCACCATATCTGAATTATTTGTTGCATTAACGTCCATCACTACTTCACATCCAACCTTGCCAGTTCCACCTATCACCTTACCACCAATAGTTACTGAGATCCAGTTTCCAACTTTTTCTCTGCAACCATCACAAACCATTGTTCCTAATTCTCTTCTTGAGTTTGTCACTTCGACTACTTCTCCAATTTTTGTAGCTTATAGTTCTACTATCATTGCCACCTCTTCTATGCCAACTTCCCAGATCACCATGTCCATCCCTAATTCCACTATTACCCAAACAACTCCATTAGTCGCAACATGTAACATTACCACATCCTCAACAGAGTTGGTGGATGATTGTGAAGATGATATTGTGGTCTCCCTTGGACAATAGTTTTACAGCAGATCAACCGAACCAGTGGTTAAAAGAGGTAATAAAAGAAGCAGGGAATCAACTATGCTGCAAGCACCTGTCCCTAATCAAATAATTTGGGCAAAACAGTCTACTGATGTCCAACAGGAAGCATTAGACACTACTGCAACAATGGGAGCATTTGCTGGAGCCAATTATGATTCAGTGACTTTAATCAAGAAAGAGATTGATATCAAGAAAGAAGAATTGAAGAAGCTTCAGGAGCAGCTGATCAAAATCAATGAAGAAAATGAATCCCACATTCATGAATTGAGAAATGAGTTTGAAAGTCAGCTCAAGGACCTACAGGAACATAACACTTCTGTCCAAGTGTAACTGCAGGATACATAGGTCCTAAATACTGCCAATGCTGAGAAGATAACAATACTAGAACAACAATTGAAGGATGTAGTTGCTAATGCAACCACTTCTTCATTTCCCAAGTTCTCTGAGAAAGAGTTCAAGGATTTGGCCTTTGAGGTTAATGAAGAGCATCACAAACTCTTGGTTGATTTATTTAGTTCCCTGAATGATATTCAGGAAACTTATAATGCTTTTGAGAAGCTTTCTGTTACTCTGGAGAAGCAAATTGAAAAAAGGAAACAAGCTTACAAGTCCATTGAAGACATTTATGATTGGAAAAGGTATATTAAAGACAAACCTGAGGACATCCCAGTTTTGGATAGTTTCAAGCTCAGGAGAATAAGAACTTCTGTACATGCTTGGAAAAATACTTGTGAATTGGTTGAAGAAGCAATTAAGAAGGCACAAGCAACTTGTAGCAGGAGATGGTAGCAGGTTAAAGGCGAAGAACATTGACATACTAACCCTTCATAGAAATACTTTGTCTCCTTACATTATCTATACAGTATTTTCGCCATTTCCACCAAACCAAACCAAGAATATTTACTCATTATGTTCCTAGATAACCAAACACGGTGTGGTCCTCTACCTTATTAGAGTGATTACAAGAAGATATTGCTAATTTACAAATTTTTGGTCTTTAAAAAACTTGAAAATCTATCACTTCATGATCTAAACCAGCATAGATCCATCTTAAAAGGGGATCTACCAAGCCTCGAGAGGGATCAAATTTATCTGAGGTGCAAACCCTCTCAACATTTTCACTTTGGGCATTATTCAAGTGTGTAATGCAATGTTTGTGGTTTTAATTTATCTAATTTGTGAAATTATGCAATTTTAAATTAAAAAAAATAGATTATACAGAATCATTCCAAATTTTAACATCTCATTCATTATTCATTGAAAACTTTAAAAATAAAACTTAAAACTATACAAATCTATTTTTATAAAAAATGACTTAAAAAAATGAGAACAAAGAAACTACATAAATTTACTTTTTGATAAATAATAAATATTAAAAAATAAAATTAAAATAATAATTACATATCAAATGAAACTTGAATAAATAAACTACATGTAATAGTAATAAGGGAGATGATATAAAATCCTAACAGTATAACACTAACACTAGAGGTCGCACATCACTATTGAGACTTGAACTTAGCCTAGCAATTCAAAACAAGATTTGATTTTCTGGCATATTACTGGTGAGCGACTGAGTTGAGCTGCTAATTTGATGTTCTTTGTTCACAAATCAAAATTCAAAAATAAGTTTGATTTTCTTTGATTCAAGATTATTTTTTGTTTGAATGATGGTAAATTCTTATTTTCTTTGATTCAAGATTATTTTTTGTTTGAATGATGGCAAATTCTTATTTTCTTTGATTCATGATTTTTTTTTTTTCATTTCTTAAATAATTTTTTTTATTATTCGGCCATGCTTTGGAGTTTTATATTTTATTGTACCAATATGAATTCTATTTGAATTCAGTTCAGTCAAAATTTGGTAAATAAATCGTTGACTGTACCGAACCGTATCATATAGAATGTTAGGCATATTTTTAATCTTGTTCGAATTTTCGTACAGCAACTGCCAATACGACCGTATTTTTCTACTATGGTTTTATATATATGTCAACCTAAATGTTTTAAATATAATTTGATCCGACAATTTTTTTAATAATATTTTATTATTTTTTAAAAATAACACGTGTGAGCACGAAAGGAGTTCCAGATCAACCCCTACTAGGCTATAGAATGGCCTTATGGACGCAAAAAATATATATTTATATAATAATAAAATAATAACCAGCTAACTAAGGGAGTGGGGGAGACAGTCTGATCATGACAGTGGATGGTTTAAACAATTTATTTTAAACATATGTCATTCTTTCTTAATTAGTCTGACTAAATCCAAATTTCAAGTTCTCTCGAGGATAGTGTTATCGTAACCTAAAATGTTAGGAATGTCCTATCATGGAAACCCATCCGCATGACATGGCTAGCTACATAAATATTCTTTGGACACTTATCCATGTTTTACACTACCCAAAAATTACATGTACATGTATCCCATATGATGCCAAAAGTTATAATATTGACGTAAGTGTCTCCAACCACACCTTCTTCCTTGTATTCTGCACTACATTTATTGTCCTGCAATAACCATGATAATTTCAAGACAGAATGGATCATCTCATGCAGAATGGATTGTAATAATGGCTACTTTTGTGGCAACTATTAACAAATAAGGATCAAGTTGACATAATACAAAATATATAAAACACAAATTTTAAGAGTATGGTTTATGGCTTCTCCATCTGCAGTTTCAGGGAGTATCCCGAAACCCTTAACAATAAGCTATATAGTATGATCCTTCCTTGTGGCACATGGTTAGGGTTTTTTCAGTGCATCTTTCATGTTCTGTGTATGTGTCCTGTAACTAGGTGAAGTGCATTGACTAGTGAGATTTTATTGTTGCGTTCAATGATGCTGGGCTTCAGATTCACCAAATTCCCTGTACAGGCCTCCCCTCGCCCGCCACTAACCTGGTATGGGTACTTATGGAATTGATTCCCTTCGCTATCGCTGGTGGGTCCTGATTCCGGGACTAGGTCTCATGTACGCCTGAAGGTCCTCACAAAATGTGTCCCTCGGTCTGGTTTGTATGGATGCCATCTTACTGAGCTGAAGAGAAAGCATGCGTGGGTGGTGACCATGGAGAAAGGGAAGATATAAAGCACCTGGGTCTATTCTATTCCTGCTCTGACATATAAAGGAAAGAACACACTGGCTGCAGGATTTTTAAATAGGAAGTGGAGGCTTGTGAAAGAGTAGACTCTTTTGGATTAATGTTCATTGTTGGGTATGCGGAGTGGTACGTGGATATATACACCAGCCTCAAGAGGTTGATCATTCCCTGCCTGATTTATTCTGGATTTGAGGCACATTAATTATAAACACTCTTTAAAAGAGTGAAAACAATTATTAGGTTGGGGTAGCGAAAACAATTACTAGGCTGGGGTGTTGCAGTTCTAAGAGTTTATGTTGTGGTTATGGGGGAAGAACTTTCAAATCTTCATTCACTGGTAATTGCTTTGGAAAATTGAATCCTTGGATTTAGAGATTTTGTAGGTCAGTCTGTTTGTAGTATGTTCATTCTAGACTCTACATGTGGAATGCAGTGTATTTTGGTTGAATATTTGTGATCTTTATGGTATGTTTTTTGTAGTTATTACATATGGTATCATAGAATTAGTTGTCTAAACTACAGATTAGGACATTGCAAATGTGATTGTACCAATGGAAGACACTGCAAGCATCATCTAGGTTATTTGCATAGGCATCATTTTACAAAGGATGAAGCCGCTCTACGAGGGGAGTTGGTTAGTCGTGAGGGTGCCAATGGTTCTCCATCCCTTTTGCTCTTGGATGGATTTACTTCTTCATCCACAGAAAGAAACAGAGTGTAATGTCCCCTCCTATCATACCAGCATGATAGAGAGGATCATTGTGGTTTAACCGGGCATCTAGCCCCATGTACTTAAGAAGTAAGCATGCAAGACTTATGAGGATGCATAAGTATTTGTTTATACACAGCAGAAGTAATTTCAATTACTCATTCGTTTTACATTCAAGATATTCATCAACTAAACAATTGAAATATAGCACAAGAGGATACTTATCTTAATGAAGAAGTCCCAAGCAACCAGCTACGCTTCTGCAACGTTCCACCCAACCGTAGGCCAGTGTGCCCCTTAATCTCTCAGCACCACTACCACCCCCGAGCTGAGCATGATCTCCACAAGGAACTAGGGAACAACAGGGTCTCACATAACCATAGATACACCCGAATCAACCATACCAACCAGCAGTTGGGTTTCTGAGGCTGCTAGGAGAGGGATGCATATAACACCAAAAGTGTAAGTGCTAGGCATGAGAAAAAAAATGTTCCAACAATGGAATGCATGAGATGGGGTTTCCTGAGCTTCAGAAAAACGTGGGTAGACTCAAAACGAATTGGCAAAATGGGAAAATTCGACTGGGAGAGCAACCCATTCCAGAAAAATGCCTCAAGGGCAAAAATGACCTCTCTCTCAACCCAAAATCGCGTCCCTCCTTTCCCAGCTACTGCACAATACCAAAAATGAGTTCCTGGACATGGAAAAACGCAGGGTTATGGTGAAAAACGTGAGGATCAACTTCAGTAAGCTCAGTCTGCGTGAGAGGAAGAATGCCATAGGTGAAGAATGGCTTTGGGCCAATTTCGTGGGGGTTTTCTTGCCCAGCCAACCCAAAACTCGATTTCCTAGGTTGCTGTCTTGCCCATACACGAAAATTGACAGCCATACCTCTCCCATCCCAAGGCATTAATTGTCTCAACCAATTCTTGGAAGAAATTATTAAATGATGGGGTGCATGAGACCAAATGGGTAGTTGAGAGTTCATGGGTTTCCTCAATGAAATGGCTTAACACCATGGCTCAAGGGTTTGGTTATTTTCCCTCCCTATTCCTTGTAAAGATCATGCCCCCATCTCTTTGTTGCATTGCGTAGCTGGTTGTGGGTTTTTCATTAAAATTGCATATTTACATGATGTCCGATTTTACATTGTGCACCGCTAGCACAAGAACTCTATGCATCTATTCTAATTGCCGATACATAGAACGATAAATCAATGGCGGGGCCTTGGCCTTGAGCTCCTCACCATGACTAAATAACAATATTTACATCATTTACAATATTAATGCAATAGGGTCAAGCTGGGGACGTTACACAAAGAAGAGAGCACCAATGAGGACAAACAAGGGCATCAAATCTAGAGGGAAGAAATTGGAGATGCTCAGAATGAAGATGAAAGAATAAGATGTATAACTGAAGATATTTCCTTTGAGGAATACAGGCTGCAACTTTCTCCGAATGAGGTTTCTCCTGAAATTGGAAGAATGAATAATCAATCATTAGTTCAGATAATTTTTCTAGACGGTGCAACATATACATAACTTATAGTCAAGGAGGTGGATTGTAATCCCATTATATATGGACCTGCACGAGATCACTTAAATGCAAGAAACAATCTAGTTACTAATGGAGGTGACAAGGTGGTTGTGTGGACTACACAAAGGATAGTGCGTGATTCATCTGGAACATGTGAAGCTAGAAACATATCCTGGCATAAATCTGCAAGGCCTAAAAATTTGAGTGATTTAAGTGCTCTAGAAAAATATGCATGGAGTTTGGGTGCTGGATGCAATGAGATGAAAGGATATGCAGAGGGAAAATCAATGACAGACAAGGATCTCCACCTCTCCACTGTAGGCAAAGTATCTTTTTCTTCGACGATTACAACAAATGTATTCTGATATAATAACTTGGTCACCTTTCTGCTTTGCATAGAGGCTTCTATCTTACCAATAGCCGTAGATTGTTATGGCTATCTTAGCATTTAATGCTCATCCAACTTATTTCTGTTTTTGAAATTGGATTTGTCTTCTTGTTTACAGCTTAGTGGTATTCATTTTGTGGCTTTTGCATTAGAATTTATAGGAATGGTTTCTGATACCAAAAGGCATCATACTTCACAAAATTATGAGGTTCAAAATTCCCAGTTGATTGTTGTCTGTACCCAAAGATGATATAGCTCCAGGCCATTCCAAGAAAAAAAATTAGTGATTCCCATCAAAAGTCCTTCACAAAAATTAATGTAAAATGCAATCAATTAAGCTTGAAAATATAATGATGGGCACATTGTCCAGTATTACTTATATGGTTAATATTTAAAGTTAGTATTTGATCATGTATGTGATTTATCTACTGGTTTCAGATGAAAGGGTGCTTGAATGGTATATATTCATTTCCTTGTGTTTACCAATATATGTTTCCTACTGAGTTCGACAGTATTTCTTTTTTTATCATTTATAATTACTGGAAAACATCTTTAAAGTCTCAAATATATCTTATGTAAATTTTTCTGACCTTAATTTACTGTTTGTATGCCAAGCAGGTCTTCTTGGGATGACCTCAATACTCGTCATCTCCCTACACAGAAAAATGCACATTTTCATCACTGTACTACTTCTTACTTCTATATCTAGTGGTGTTTCCATTGTGGATGTGACTATTGATGCATGCTCAACAAAGAATAGTGTTCGGTATCCATTCCTAGCAGCAGATATCCAGAGTTTGTGTTGGATGAGTTTATCAATTGGAGCATTTTTAGGGTTTTCAAGTGGATGTGCTTATACATTCTAAACGCAATTCAGATATTTATTAGAGTTTCGTATGTTGTTGGTTCCCTCAACAGTTTTCTGTTTTTCGTCTTTGTGATCTCATACTTCAGTTTACAACTCTGTTACATATTCGTATCCGTTGATATGGCCTTCTTTTATTTCATAGCCTTTGCTACTGTTATGCCTTGATTACAAATCATCCATTGGTGATGTTTTTGGAGATGGATGGAAGTTATCTGAAAAAATAAATTCCCAATGATACTTTTTTTATGTCTCAACTCTCTTACTAATCTACAAAAGGTCTCACTCTCTTGGTTGATTAGATATAAATCAGATAGATTTCTCAAAAAATGATGCCTTGTAAGAGAAGCATGCATTTGTAATTCCACACTTTTAATGTCAACTATAACCATGAGAAATATTTTTTCTGGGGTTATATTCTCTGTCTCATGCTATGATCTTGCACAGTTTGCATCATTAGAATATCCCTAGGGTCCTTTCTAAAAATTTCGATTTCCTAAGAAATAAAGTATAATCCTTCAACAGTGGCCAAAGTGTCAAGCTATATACACTATAATCAAAATATTTTGACTGTCTTCTAATGGCCTAACATGAAGGATATTATAGAGTTGTCTTGAAGGAGGTGTCTCCCAACACCACTCAAACTCAGCTTATCTTTTGTTGATCCATTAAAACCTTCGATCTTATTTGGGTCCTTAATCATAGCCACTAGGTGTGTTAGGGGATTAGGCCTAATTAGGTGTGTTAGGGGATTAGGCCTAATTGGTGCTTTGCATGTAGGGAGAAATTCCTTACTCATAAGAGACTTGGGTTGTCAACAATATATTCCCTTAGGAAAGAGTTATGTTGTGTGCTAGCCATATGAATGACCAAATCACTAACATAGGGAGTGTCAATGCTTGATCACCCCCATTTACCTAAGTCTTCCTTTTCTCTAAGAGCTTACTCCAAATTGATTCCTTTCTAGGTTGAAAGCACATCAGAGAAGAGGTTGCCCTCAGCAGCAGCAGCAAAGGCTTTGTTTTCTGTGAAGGTAGATTGGAATAGTGCAGAGTTTGAATTATTGATTATCCTAGTGTGAGCAGGGTGATAAAGGAAGCCAATTTTTCTAGTCTTGTTGTCAAAGTAAATATCGAGCAATCGATCAATATGGAAAAATCACATTCATCCGTTTCCCTTTTTTCAAGTGCCATTGATCTGGTGGGATTCAGATTAGGTAGTTCGCCTTCAATTTTGGGAAGAAGTCAACAACATTTTGATTGCATCGGGATGATGCAAGACCTTGCCCAATTTCACAGAGACATCCCTACTTGAACCCTTGACTTCAATGTTCAGGGGTTGGTTCTGAAGCCACTAGAAATAGAAATGATGATATTATAAGACTTGTATAAATCCTTCTAAAGGTTAAGAAGAAGAATATGGTTCTCGTAGAGGAGAAAGAGCAATTATTTTGTAGCTTGCAATCAACGAAGTCCATTTCTACCAATGTATAGAGTACACTATCGAGGTCAATTGGGTTTGGGTTTGAAGCATGTCCATCAAGTAACATTCTCATTGTGTTAATCACTCATTTTGTTCAACCCTCCCTATATGCGATTGAGGTTTTCATAACACTCCCTATATGGGATTGAGTTTTTCAAAGGGAGTACAAATCTAGGATTGTGTTTTTCATTACCCTTCCTATATGGGATTGAGTTTTTCAAAGGGAGTACAAATCTAGGATTGCGTTTTTCATTACCCTTCCTATATGGGATTGAGTTTTTCAAAGGGAGTACAAATCTAGGATTGCGTTTTTCATTACCCTTCCTATATGGGATTGAATTTTTCAAAGGGACAAGGATGGGTACAAATCTTTGATTTTGGCATAAGAATATCCTTGAGGATGGAAACTAAGCCCATGGAAATTTGCTCTTAGTAGTTCAAATCCCCAATACTTATTTCTTGAAATATTTCATAAGTCCCAATCAAAACGATTGTATTGGGAATTTTATTTATTTTGACTCCAATGCCACAAGAAGTTCAATATTGGAATGTAGGATTTTTCATTTTTACATAGTTGAGTTGTTTTTTCTATTTCCAAAATAAATTTGCTATCCACTATGTTGAATCTTGCATGAAGTTATTTTTTGCAGTTTGAAGATTTCCTTTTTTTATGATTTTTAATTGAAATATGCATTCTAAAGTAGGTGGCAATGTCGGGGACATTGCCACCATGTGGCTCTTGTTTGTGTTTTTTATTTTTTTATGATTTTGGTTATTTTAAAATAGATGAAAATATTCCATCTAAAACAAAATTTTAGAATTTTGATTGTTTTAAAATAGGTTAAAATGTTTTTTTTAAATGATAAATGTTCGCAATAATTTAGTGGAATTTGGTTTTCCAAGTAAAACAAAAATTCTATGTATTTGAAGAGACATTTTATTATTATATAAAGGAAGTGTTATGGGTGCTCCTTATCTCACACTATAATATGTAAAGTTAGTCACAGCAGATCTATTGAACAAGTAAATCAATCACAATGATGGAAAACAAATTGGAGTAAAAACTGTGCAAGAGAGATTCATGAGTGCTCTATAATCTAGAATAGTAGAATTACAATACAATATTGTCACAATGGGTGAGCAATTCGAATTAGCCAAGGAGGTCATTGGAATATACTACATGGCATAGCTTGCCTCCAACTAGGAGTCCTCATCATCAATCAGTGGTGGTCATCAATGCACAAGTCACGGTCAAACAGGTGTCAAACTGAGTCTAACAGAGTCTAACTGAGTATAATAAGTGTAACTGATGGTAAGTGGCACTAATCTAGGGATGGGAGCTCAGTGGAGGGCGCATGAGGATTTAACTGCACTTAGAATAGGTAGTCATGTCTCATTGGAGGTCAATCGGAGTGAAAACTGCAGTGAGGAGTCAGTCTGGACTCAAATCAAGGAAAGACTGGTGGCTAACTAAAGTAAACTGGACTGGTAGGTGAGAAAGGCGCCCTTCTTCAGTGGAAGGTGAGAAATGGGTGCATTACAGGCTAGGAGGGCATAAACTGAGTGGAAAGTAGCTCCCGAGTGCTGGGAGACTAGGGACTGGGTGCTGGAGGTACCATACTGATGACTGGGCAACATGCGGATGCATGCAATGCATGCATGAATGCAAAATGCATGCAAAGTACGTAAGTGAATGATGAGACATCCTAACACCGCCCCTCAAGCTATACTATGATGTAAAAAATAAAATGTACGGCCCTGGTTACTGAGACCAAAGGTCACCCCAATACAATAATCCAAAAAATGTTGAAAGTGAGGAAAGAGGGAAAACCCAGTGGGAAGAAAGCCCCCCCTCAAGCTAAACATAAAAATGGATCTAATCTGTCTCCACCATGATGGAACTCACCTCCAACAGTGAATGGAGGTAAGAGAACTTCTTCTCAATGAAGCTCTTGGTGAAGATGTTTGCAATTTGCTCATCGGTAGGGCAATATTGCAGAATGATGGTGCGATCATGCACCAACTCTCGAATGTAGTGCATATGAATCTCAATGTGTTTGGTCCTTTGCCGCTGAACTGGATCAGTGGAGATCTTAATAGCACTTTGATTGTCACAAAATAGGACAGTCGAAGTAGTGCTACCAAAATCAAACTCGGAAAGAATACCCTGCAACCAAATTGCCTGAATGCAGGCATTGATTGCCCCTCAATACTCTACCTCTGTTGAAGAAAGTGCAATGGCTTCCTTATTTTTGCTTGACCAGAAAATAGGGGCATGACCAATCATGAAAACATATCCGAAAGTGGAATTCTGATCTATGCTATCACCCACCTAATCTGAATCAGTAAAACCAATGAAATCTAGCTTAGAATCTGTAGCATAATGTATGCCAAAATGTTTCATACCTTGCACATACTGCAAGATATGCTTGGCTGCCCGCCAATGAAGCTCATGGAGATTCTGCATATACCTTGATACAGCACTCATGGCATAATATATATTAGGCCTTGAGTGTGTCAAGTAGAGGAGTGAAGCAATCAACTGTCGATACATAATGCAATCTGCAAGCCGTGTAGCATTTCCCTCTTCAAGACTAATTCCTGAGAGGAATGGGAATGGAGAAGCCTTACATTCTACCATATTAAAATTTAATAGTAGGTCTTTAGCATACTTTTGCTGAGATAATGTGGTCCCATCAAAATTTTGAGCTATCTCCAAGCCCAAAAATTGCTTAAGCAAGCCCAAATCGCTCATATCAAAAGCTAGATTTAAAGCAGTTTTCAGCTTGTTAATTGTGAGAGTGCTACCAGTAATGAGAAGATCATCAACATATAAAACAAAAATAAAAAAATTACCTTTAACTTTGTATAGGTACACATTAGGATCAGATTTGCTTCTTTTGAAATTCTGAGAAAGAAGGAGGGAGTCCATCTTTGCGTACCAAGCTCTTAGGGCCTGTTTCAATCCATACAAAGATTTCTTCAATCTGCAAACTAATGATGGATCTGATATGTATCCTTTTGGTTGTTTCATATATACCTCTTCATCAAGGTATCCATGTATAAAATCACTCTTCACATCCATGTGGTGCACTTCCCATTGTTTGGATGCGGAAATGACCAAAACTAGGTGGATGGAATCCATATTTGCAACCGGTGCAAAGGTCTCAGTGTAGTCCACACCTTGGACTTGGGAGAAACCTTTTTCCACTAGCCTAGATTTTTATTTGCTGATAGAACCATCAGCAGCAACCTTCGTGCGGTAGATCCACTTGCATTGAACTAATTTTCTTCCAGGTGGAAGAGAAACTAGCTCCCATTTTTTGTTCTTTTGAAGAGAACTATACTCTTCATCCATGGCGATTTTCCATCGTGGATCTCGGTGGGCATGATAGTATGATTTGGGATCTGAACCAATCATAAAATAAAATTTCTCAGATAATAATGGATCAGAATATGAAAGAGCCATATCTTCTCTTTGAAAGTCTGCTCTTGTTCTCCTTGGATCAGCAGGATTTCCAATGTTTGGAGCAGCAGATTGTAAAGTGTTTTGAGCCCACTTTGGTAACTGAGGAGGATCATTATGGTCTAATTCCGAACCTGATATGTCATGGCCATAAAATTTTGATATAATATCAGATATATCAGATCCAATTCTTTCTTCATAATCACTCGAATATTCTTCTTGTGGAGGGTGTAGATCGGCAGTGTTTTCCTCAACTAGTTTCAAATCTGGTAGCGGTTCTTCAAACTTCACACTTCGCTCTATGAATACCTTTTTGGATCTGATATTCATGAGTTTATATGATTTTGATTCTTCCCCATATCCTATCAGGATACATTCAATACTTTGTGGATCTAAAGCTTTCCTCTTATCAGAGGAATTCTAGCCCATGTAGTGGAGCCAAAAACCCTCAAATTGGACACATCCGATTTGCGACCAAAGAATGCTTCGAAAGGAGTTTTACCTTTCACGGATGAATGTGGAACTTGGTTCTGAATATATGCAGCAACATTAATGGCTTCAGCCCAAATATTTGTAGCCAAACCTTTTGACTCAAGCATCCAGGTAGCCATCTCTTTCAGTGACCGATTCTTCCTTTCCGCTACACCGTTCTGTTGGGGTGTGTAGGGAACTGTATGTTGGATCTAAATTCCTCTTTCGGCACAAAGTTACAACAACTCAGTCTTGATATATTCTCTGTCATTATCATATCTAAAAACTTTGATCTTTCTCTCAGTGGCGGTCTCAACAGAAGCCTTAAAATCCTTGAATTTTCCAAGCACTTCTAACTTGTTTTTGAGAAAAAATACCCAAGTAAAGCGGGAGAAGTCATAGATGAATGTCAGGATGTACCTAGACCCATTCATGGACATGCTAGGTAGCGGACCACTGATATCAGAATGTATGAGGCCCAAAGTAGTATAAGCTCTACTAGCTTTTCCGTGGTCGAACCTGTGCTCGGAGTGCTTCCCAACAATGAAACCGAGGCAAATTGCCTTCGAGGAATGGAGTTGCGGAAGACCATCTACCATGGATTTATGTTGTAGAAGTAGCAAATACTTGTAATTAAGGTGTCCAAACCTTTCATGCCAAATCCTACTAACCTCGTTGCCATGATTGAGGAGAGCAGTGGGCTTTTCAAGCGGCACAAAGTGAGAAAACTCATAGTATTTTGCAGTGTGGTTTGCCTTTCCGACTACAATAAGGCTTCCACTTTTGATATCAGAAATTTTGACATTGTTAGTGTCACCTACCCAAATTTCTGGGAATTATTATTTTATTTTGCAAAAATACTTTATGTTAATTTAATTACAAAGTTTTGTAATTATGATCAGTTATGATCATGGATGAATGTAATTACTGAATATTATTATTTAAATAAATTAATTAGGAGACAAACACCTAAGAGGACTGTTGAATGAGTGTTCACTGACCCACTAGGAGGAATGGAAGCTGTTGGAAGGTATGGGACACATGGAAGTAGTTACATCACACCACTAACTGTTGGTTATGGGACAACTTCCCCTAAAATAGGGCATTATCCCCCAGGTGGAGGGAGTGAGCAGGCAGCTCATTTAATGACCCGGTAACATTTGAAAAGGCCTAGGAAGCCTATAAAGGCAAATTCGAATTGGGCAGGCAGCCCTTAATCAATATTACTGCAGAATATTTTTCTCTCGTAAATCAGGTGATTTCAAGAGAGATTCGAATAAGGGAGGTTAGTGGTGATTGAAAACTGAGTTTCTGCATATTATTGAGAAGAAACAGAGTTGTAGGAGCAAGTCTTTTGGATTTCTACCTATTGAAGATTTAGAAGATTACTGCTACAACAAGAAGAAGTCCTAATTCCTGAAGTTTCTTCCTCCTCGTGGTTTAGCGAACAGGCTCGGGGTTCCTAAGACAGTATTTGACTATTTTCAGGAGTTTGGTTGGGTGGAACAGTCTTCCTGGGTTGTTTGTTGCCCTACAGAGTTCTCAGGTTCTTAAAGATTTCCTAAATTATTCTCAGTAAATAATTATGTTCTGTTTATCTAGTATTATTCGAGTTATTTGTTTTCAAAAAGAATCTAATTCTGAAAATGTTTAAGTCGGAATGTTTAAGTTTAATGTTAAATTGATAAATCAATATCCCCATTTTTCCACATGATGTTTGGTAGCATCGTACTCTAGTAGAGATATGCAAATTAAAGTAGATTAGAAGATAGGCAAAATTTGCCATTGAATTCGATAGATAGGTAGTAATCTTATATGTATCAGTTTTCTGTTCCTAAGATTAATTAATTGTAAAAGGTCCTGTATCATAGTTAGTGTATATAATGTTTCTTCAGTTATATGATAAACAGTCAATATATAATTTATGTACAATCATCCTGCATTATATATAAATTATGTCTATAGGAAGTAGATAGATTAATACTATGTATTATTTTAATACTGCTAAATTTGAATAAAACATTCTTTATAATCAACTGGAAACAATAGTTTTCATACAGGTTTCATATTCATACATTTCATTCACACAGTTTCATTGAAATTACTTCATCAGCATTATATGCATAGAAATTAATTTATAAACAGAATTGTAATTTACACAGTCTTCACGATTTCTACACTATACATTCACATTGCTTTCACTTACTATAGTAATGTTGTATTATCTATAAATTTAACAAATGACAAGAATTTACTAAACACTACTATTATTACCATGTGTTTATTTCCCTCTTTTAGATCTATTAACACAATGAAACCACTTTCTCCAAGTTCATAAACTCAACACATGGTAGATGTTAGGGTTTTCATCCAACGGCCCTTTTTCATCACCATCGACGGTCTCCACAATGCCAGCTATTCTAACCTTGGTATTAACAATGTTGACATTTATTACTATCTTTTCATTGCAAGTTGACGTTGCCACTATGGCAAATGTTTAAGCCAGCATCAACCCTTGCAAAGGCGTAACACCTTATGCTTTAGAACATGAATGAAGATATTCTTATCCACGTGGATCTTTAGAAATGCAATTCGACAGGGATACAGGATCAAGTCTTAAATGCAGGATCATTATGTGATCTTTACCGTAGCTCAAAGATCGACGCCGGCTTGTTAAACCATCAACTTGTCAAGATCCATATTAATGGCTTTTCAGCGTGTTCATTGTGACTTTAACCATTGCTTTTTCATGTTATTTCAATATTTAAAATCGTCATAGTATCATTATTATCTATGAAAAGTTTCGTTATAATATATTTCATTATAATGCCATCATTTCGACTTATTACAAGGGTGGTAATACATTACAACATGTGTTATCGTTTTATTTAAAATTTCAATGTTTGTAATTCATTGCAATAGTTCGTTATATATACAATATTGACAATAAACCAAGAATCGTTATAATCACACCACTATAGTCACGATGACCTTGAAAGTATCACGATTATAGGATGATAGAGATTTTGTTCATGTCTTATTTTGCACCATAGTCAACCTATGGTTAGTCTTTGTTTAATTATCTAAATATTATTAATGCCTAGTCTCTAGGAAAAACTACTTTGCTTGCTTAAGATATATATAATTATAGTGGTGGATATGAAAGGTGAACTATAAGCATTATATAGTTAGTCAATAAGTTTGTATAAGCTCGCAAACATATATATGCTATCACATATAGTCTAGAAATCTGGAATATTAAATTTCTCCATTTTCCTATTCACTCTTATCCTTGCGATACATTGGAATTGTACTTTCGGTACTACCGGTTAAATGGTGACAACAAGACAGCTATCTTCACTACAATAACAATAGCAGAATCAGCTAGTACAATAACGACGACCGAACCAGATAAGTACAATGACGACTACGGTAACAATGCTGCTATTTAAATGCCTACTCAAACAAGCTAACTTGAGTTGTTTTCACTCAGATACAAGGCGAACTTTGGAAAGCAGAAGTGCAAGTATGTGAATCATACCTGTGTGCTTTTAAAATTGCAATAGTCTCGATTTATTCTATTTTTATTTCAAAACGACAAAATTGGGTTCACACGAACTGGAATTTATTGCAATCATGAAACTCCTTACCTGTCGTCTGCACATAGAATAGGTCTAATGCTTTAGCGTTGCAGCTGAGTCAGCTTCGGGGTCCCTCATAGGACTCCCTTGGATAGCAAGAAGCAAACTGTCAGTATCATCTCAAAGAAAACGTATCATGTCTTATTTCTAACCTGGCATTTCATTTATTACATCAACCTTACATATCAATACATTGGAAAGTGTTGCATCAAAAGTCTGATTTATTCGTGCATTTAACTATCACAATCATAGTTGTTATGAATGCAATTAAATTGTCATTGTCGCTTCAGTTATAACAGAATTTAATTTGTGTTTAGTACGAATAGAGGTTTAATTAAGATTGTTACAATTCAGCATTTAATATTGCCCGCAATTATAAATTATCGTAAATTAAGCTATTATTGCTATTAACAAAAAAATTTAATTTTTTACGAAAATATGGGATGTTACAGTTAGGGTTGAATGTAACTTGCTTCGGTTCACCAGTGCGTGTCATTTGATACATAGAAATTAGGTTAGAAGCCAAGGAAGGCACATAGAGAACATTCTGGAAGCTTCCGTGCTCTACATGGATGGTACCTTCATCCTTCGAAGAAATTTTTGAGTCATCTCCCAAATGGATGGGGATGGAGCTGCTTGGATCGAATGAAGAGAAGGAGTCAATTTTTGCAGCCATATGATTCGAGGCACCGGAATCTATCAGTAGAGTGGTGGGTTTCAAAATAGTTGCCATGAGTGCTTGACCTCTTTCATGATCATCATTTCTATCCTTCTTCCGTGCACCGTCAGGAAGACATATGTTATTATTTTCCAAAAGGAGGGCCATTTGATCTATTGTTTTCTTCATGCATGAACTTTCAGGATGAAAGCCATGGTTGCAATAAGAACACCTAGATTTTTCCTTACCCTCTTTACCCTTCTGTTTGTTCCTTGAACCAGATGGTGCATCCGATTTCTTTCCTTTCTCTCTTTGCTTGGATGGTTCGAATTTGGGCTTCTCTTTCTTTTGCTTCCCTTTGCCATTCGAATTCTTGGATCCTTGAACAAATAGGGACGAATCTTTGGAGCTTATGGACCCCATTTGAATCAATTTGTCATGCTCTTTGGTAACGGATTCAATGAAGGCATTCAAGGTAGGCATCTTCCAATTCGGGGTAGTTAGCCGACCGGAATTGAAAGTAGAGACAAATACCAAGAAATATTTACCAAGTTTGGAAAGAATGGAGAGGATCAATTGCTTATCCTCTTTCACAACACCATTGTTCTTCAACTGTAATGACAAATGCTTGAATCTTGTGAAAAAGTCATTAATGGTCTCTAAATTCTCAGGATTCAAGGAGATCAATTCATTTTCTAATTGAAGAGTCCGCATGTCATCTTGTTTCCCAAAAATCTTTTCTAGTTGCTCCCATACTGCCTTTGGAGTAGTCAATTCACTGAGGTGAAAGAGAAGATCCTTGGAAATATTGAGACAAAGAATACCATATGCTTCTTCCAACTTGTTGAAGTGCTTTGATTTTTCAATGAGTGTATTGGGGTCAACTTCAAGGCCCATGGTGACTCTGTAGTACCCTCTCGAGCGTAACATAATCTCCATGTCATTCTTCCATTCAAAATAATTCAAGGGAGTGAGTGGCTTAGAAGAAGAAGACTCCATCTCAATGAGAACGAATGCACTTGATGGAGAAGAACCTGTAATTCACAAGATAGTGAATGCACTTGATGGAGATTGATTAACCTGTAAATCACAACCAAAACAAGAACAGTAAGGTTGAACAATCCACCCTTTTAGAGTTGTATCACACCTAGGATTGGAGATCAAGCAATGTTGAATGGGTCCAATGTATCAAATCTAGGAATTATGTGGAAAACTCAAGCTTCTGGAGTGGGATTGGAGAGAAAAATTTGGCATTAGCGAATGCATAAGCAGTTTTGCATGCCAAATCTTCAGTATTTTTGAGCAAATTCACTCAATTTTTCTTGTAGAACACCTGTAGAAGAGAGATCTTGTCCCTGCAATGGCTCTAATACCATGTAAAGTTAGTCACAACAGATCTATTGAACAAGTAAATCAATCACAATGATGTAAAACAAATTGGAGTAAAAACTGTGCAAGAGAGATGCATCACTGCTCTATAATCTAGAATAGTAGAATTACAATACAATACTGTCACAATGAGTGAGCAATTCGAATTAGCCAAGGGGTTCATTCGAATATAATGCATGGCATAGCTTGGCTCCAACTAGGATTCCTCATCATCAATCAATGGTGGTCATCAATGCACAAGTCACGGTCAAACAGGTGTCAAACTGAGTCTAACTAAGTCTAACTGAGTGTAATAAGTGTAACTGATGGTAAGTGGCACTAATCTAGGGATGGAGGCTCAGTGGAGGGCGCATGAGGAGTTAACTACACTCAGAATAGGTAGTCATGTCTCGTCGGAGGTAAATCGGAGTGAAAACTACAGTGAGGAGTCAGTTTGGCCTCAAATCAAGGAAGGACTGGTGGCTAACTAAAGTAAACTGGACTGGTAGGTGAGAAAGGTGCCCTTCTTCAGTGGAAGGTGAGAACTAGGCACATGATAGGCTACGAGGGCTTAAACTGAGTGGAAAGTAGCTCCCGAGTGCTGAGAGACTAAGGACTAGGTGCTAGAGGTACCATACTGACGACTGGGCAGCATGCGGATGCATGCAATGCATGCAAAATGCATGCAAAGTACATAAGTGAATGATGAGATATCCTAACATAATATCCTATCTTTATTTTACATGTCAAAAAAATTGTATATGATGTTTTAATTTTAACATTACCTTTTATTTGACCTTTAAATCTTAATTTTACCTTTATAATATCACAAGCAATACAATGGGCCATTACCAAGGGCCCAAAAAACCATGACCAAGTCAAATTTACCTAACTAGGGGAGACAACCAAACTATGACAAAATAAAATTTTCCATATATATATATATATATATGTGGGTTTGGGATATGATATTAATGACGTGTAAAAATAAAAATGCACTTCAAAATGATGGTAATTGACCGCTACAAATTTCAACACGGGTACCAACATAGATCAAATCCGATCAAATCCCTTAAAGTACAAACATTTTCTCAAATTTAACACTTTGAAAAAGGTTTACAACTTAAGGATTTTATCCCTCTCACCACTTATGGATCTAGAGAAACGAGGTGCTCTACAACCCAGTATGGGGGAGATGTTGTAACGTTTGTGATGTAAAGTTTGTTACTAACAAAATAATTAAAAAAATTAATGTCGACTCATAAAATAAAAAAGTATGGAAAGTATTTAAAAAAATCCATGTTGGTTCATAAAATAAAATATTATGAAAAGTAATTAAAAATAGATGTTCGTTTATAAAATAAAAGCTTAAAACTTAAACCTGGATTTATCAATCAAGAGAGAACAAATTTTTTGAGTTTAAATTTTTTTTTTAAAATACACCTCAAGAAATTGGATCCCTCTCGGTGCTTGATAGATACGGGTTTAAGATGGATCTATGCTGGTTTTATTACATTGAACACATTTTTTAGTTTTTCATTTTTACTAAAGTCGTTTTTTTCAATTTAATTTATTAACATTATAGTCGTAACACATATTGTTATAGATGAGCATTATTATTATAATGATGATGATGATGGTTATTAACCTTCAGAGACACCAACTAGGTAAATATTTTGAATTGCCCTCTAGTGTGTGTATCACAAAGATCAACAAATTCTTTCATCCCTGACATTTTGAGCTCTTTGTTCTTTCTTCTTTAAGCTAGTTAAAACATAGATATTACTTTTGATCTTGTAGATTATGGTTGATCACCTCTTTAAAATATCTTAATTTTCTCTCCTCCTTTATTTCTGATTACACCACAACTTTCCAATTTAGATGTAATAATATTTTTAATATTTTTCATTATTCTACATAGTGACCTCTTCTTATCTTGTTCTATGTTATAAAGCTCTTTTAGATTTTCTCTATCTTTCTCTATTGTTCTATAGAAATATTACAATCCCAAACAATAATAAAAATAGATATTAAGTTTTATTTATTATTAAACTATAAAAAATAATAATATAAAACTATTTCATAATTATATTTAATAATTTTCAACTATTTTATTTTAATGCATTGAATGACCACAACAAAATGTACATAGTTTGTATGAAAACTCTACATTTGTTTGTTAATATTTTGTCCAATAAGAATTTTAGGTAAAGTAAATAAATAGACAAACTCTTTTACTGATATAATTTTTGCAATAAATTATAATTT
Organism: Larix kaempferi; assembly: GCA_027924585.1. Classification (NCBI taxonomy): domain Eukaryota; kingdom Viridiplantae; phylum Streptophyta; class Pinopsida; order Pinales; family Pinaceae; genus Larix; species Larix kaempferi. The sequence goes on along the minus strand of BSBM01001353.1, from coordinate 627,383 downwards.
TTTAGGATTCATAAAACCTTAAACTTATTTGGCTCATTTTAAAGTCATTCGTATATTATATGACTATGTAATTCTGACCATACCTTGATTCTTTGAAATAACAAGTATTAGCATTTATCCACTTGAAAAAAAAAAGCCATTCATATATTAAATTGATTTACATTAATCACACGTGTGTTAATTAATAAATATATATAAATTTAATGTTTGTGTCTATATTTTAATTTATTTATTATTAATTAATTAAATTATAAAATATATATATATATATATATTCAAATTTCAAAAATTTAAAAAAATGAATTTATAGTTTTATTATACCGATTACGTTCGCCAAAATCGCAATCTTCTGGTTAGGGATTCTGTACAACCATTTACATAAAGTTGGCAACTGCTGCTGGAAAAGGCCGAGAATTTCGTAGCAATTGACATACGCAACCAAAAGTTGATGGTACACTGAAAGCTTTCACTTTGATTTTCATATCATCGTAAACCGCCCGGGTTTTCAGATATATTGACAGAAAATTGTCCGGTTGATAGAAATTTGTCTGGTTACTCCTTTTATTAATACAAATATGATCTCCATGGATTTAACAACCATTCCATTTCCACCCAACTGCATGCATTTAATAATGATGTTGGTGGTATATAGAATTTGAATCTTTTGGATTTGAAAGTTTTCAAATTTAAGTTGATAGCATTTAATGATGATAAAGATCCCGAATTGATTCAAAACTTTCAACCATTTAATGATGCGATGCTGCTGGGTATGTAGAACTTAAATTTGAAAGTTTTCAGATTCAAGTTGTATATTTGTTACTCGGTGTACGATGTATCATTTTTTTTTGTTAAGTTTGAGCTGCGGCAATAATAAATGCATTGATGTAAACCCACCCTTCCGTAAAAGATATCTTCAAAAGTTATCTACTACTTATTTGCAATAGGACTCTGTTTACGGGAATCGATTCTTGGCAATTGCAAGGTGGATTCCGAAACTAATTTCCTAAGACTGCGAGGCCAGAAACTTTTGAGGATTTTCGACCGATTTCTTTATGTAATTTTTTATGTAAAATTATAGCAAAAGTAATCGGCAAATCCTTGACACTATTGGAGTGTATTGGAGTGGCGTAGGAAACTATGCATCCTATAAAGACAAAAAACTTAAACACTATCATTCTCCAGCTTGACTTAACTAGAGCTTATGACAAAGTCAATTGGGGTCCTTATGCAAATTGGCCTCCCTTGGAAGGCCATTGGATAATGGCATGCATAACATGTCTCCACGAGACATGGTGACCCCTAGAATTAGGACACGTAGGACACGTTTTATATATATATATATATATATTTAAATATATTAAAATTTAAAAATATAGACATATAGATCCAATAAAATTTAACATTTACAATTACAAATATTTAATAGAAATTACATTTACAATTACAAATATGAAATATTCAATAAAAATTAGATCATTCACAAATCACAACTCTTCCTCGCACTCTCAACAGTTAGCAAATGACAAAAAGAAAACAAAAAATGCGTTTTTATGGGCCCGCGGGCTCTCCCTCATGCAATTTTCGTGTCTTTGAATTTCCCCACGCTGCACAGTTTTCCCCCACGCGTGTCCTGATTTCGGGACACGGAGGCCCTGGAGGACGTGTCCGGTTACACAGATGGCAGTCTATCAAAGTTTTTTCCTTCCAATCTTCAGAGGTCTGAGGCAAGGATGTCCACTATCCCCTCTTCTCTTCCTTGTCGTCATAGAAGGCCTTAGTCGGCTCATCTTAAAAACAATGACTCAAAATTTGATTGAAGCCATAAAAATTTCTCCATCGATGGCTATTACCCATCAACTCTTTGTGGACGATGTTATGTTGATTGGACCAGGAAAACACAAGGTCTGGAACACTTATAATGATATACTAACTCTGTTTTGCAGGTCATTGGGCATGATTATCATCAACAACAAATCTATTCTGCTAAAAAAATAACGCTAAGCCTGAGCAGTTGGCAGCCATAACCGATATCTTCCCATACAAAGCAAATGATCTTGTGGATGGTACAAGATTTTTGGGATATTACCTAAAGCCAAATGGCTATAAACGAATAGATTGGCTCTGGCTTCTCAAGCGTTTTGAAAAACGTATGCTTCCATGGGGCTGGAAATGGCTCTCCTTGGGTGGTCGAGTTACATTGGAAAAATCAGTGCTACAAAACTTATCGGTATACTGGTTATCTATGTGCAAGGTACCGATGTCGATCCTAATAGGGATACGTAGGAAACTCTACCACTTTATTTGGTTAGGCAACCAAATTCACAAATACCATCTTGTAGACTGGGAGAGATTGGCATGCCCTGTAGAATTGAGGGGATTGTCCATTAAAAATATATACATCTTCTCCTCTGCTTTACTTGCAAAAATCCTGTGGTGTGTTTTGATCGAGGATAATTTGTGGAGCTCTGTTATAAAAGAAAAATACATCAGATCTATGTCAGTGACTCAATGGATCAGAACAAAAGAAAAGATAAAAAAAAGGGTATCAAATATATGGGTTGGCTTAATCTCCTCTTTCCACATCATAGAAGTATGCTTGCAATGGTTACCAGGGAATGGCCGATCCATCAGGGTCGGAGAGGACCCCATAATCGACGGACCAATCACATTCAGACTTTCTTAGGACCTCATTATCCATTTGAGAGCTCGCGGTATAAGAACTCTCTATCATGCATATTATAAATGTTCAAACTTAAGCGGCTCTGGAATATGGTTGAATGCTAGTCAATTGGGTCTCCTTGGCGCCCAGGCATTGGAATGGACAGAGTATACAAAAGGATTGTATAGGGCTAATATACATTTAACAAATGCTCGGATTTGATTAAGTGGTCCTGGAATCCGGTGGATGGAACTATTACAACAAAGTTGGCCTATCAAGCCAGGATGTCTTTGGTGACTGTGGATCGAAAATGGTGGTTCATGCACATCTAGAGATTCATGCATATATGGAAGTGGAATATCCCCCTAAATATTAGATTATTCATCTGGCTAGTGCTGGAGGACAAAATATTGACCTGGAATAATCTACAGAAGCGGGGATTTTGTGGCCCGAGTATATGCCCAATCTACAAACTTGACGAAGACTCGGGGCATCATCTATTTTTAACTTGTTCTTTCTCGGCAAATATGTGGAACAACATCCATCACTCTATCACTAGTAATCGCTCTTGGAAGGGGAAATCGATCCAAGATTGTCTATTATCACGGTTCACTCATAATAGGGACTTTGGTGAGATGGCATGCTACATTATGTGGGAAACATGGAGAGCACAAAATCTAAATATATTTGAAGATAAACACATCACACCGGATTGGTGCTCAAGACAAGACAAGCTACTGTAGGTTTTTTAGAGTGACCTACTTCTAATAGGAAGGAACTTCTTCAGCGACATCCACTACTTACCCTGATAAATATGAGCTCAGTTGGCTATAGGGCATAATTTGACGAGGCTTCTCAGTCACAGGCCTCCTTATGTGGCATGGGGGCGGTTATTTTTAGGGACTAAGCAGAAAAATTCTAGTTATGGATGAACTGCGGCATGGGGACAAACACAAAAGGAGAGCTCCTTGCTCTCTCGATGGTCCTCCTGTTTGCAAAGAGACACCATCTCATACTGCAGGAAATTGCGGGGGACTCCCTGATTATTATCAATTGGGCGAGGGATGTTACTTCACTACAAGTTATGCATCTGATTCCATGGATGAGACAAATAAAAACCTTTTTTAAAGATCTCCCCATATCTCTTTGTTGAATGTTTATCGCGATCAAAACACCACAACTAATTCGTTATCTCACTTGGGCCTTTCTGCAGATCCAGATTACATCCACTTTGAACATTGGTCGGGGGACCACTTGATTTAGGCTGGCAGAGTGACGTTTTGTTTTTGGCGGCTTTAACATTTTTGTTTTTTTGGCATGTCGACAACATACTCTCGTATGGAGTATGGGCATTTTTTTGGTTGTCATGTACAGACTTTTTCTATATCCGGTTTTTCTTTTTTCATTTTTGGGATGGCTTTCAGTTTACTACTGTGTGTGGATAGGGTCTATTTCTGGAGATCCAACTCCTTTTCTATGTATATTTGTCCTGGATGTGTGGTCAAGGATCACCACATGTATTTTCTCACCTTTCCGGTTGATTTGCTCGTGAGATAGGCTGACTGGGCCGCCTTTGGTCTCTTATATATCGATATTACCATGTATACTTGTTTATTAATACAAAGTATAGATTTTTATTTGTGAAAAAAAAGGGTTGGAGTGAACTAAATCACTCTGTATTACAGGTGTGTGTATCTTGTGAAAAAGAACAACACCGTTTTGGGATAAAATATGACCTCTACATGAGTTCATTGTTTCAAAGGTAATATTGATGTGACATTATATGTTAATTTGTTTTATGACAGTTTTATTTTCTTTGGATAGATCAATAAAGGCTAAGCTCACTACATGGTTTTCACCATAGTTGTGAGATAGAGTGGATTCTTCAACAAAGATTCAAGATTCAGTGTCATGATCACAGTTTCCAGAGTTGTAAATTTAAAAAAAAAAATCAATAAATATTTTAGAAAACAATAACATTAATCTTTAAATCTTTAAACTGAGATGTAACCTTGTAAGCAAGGGCTAGAGTAAAGGGGTTGAGGTTTTTCTGCATGTAATTTTTATTCAATGTTTTTGGAGAATATATATATATAAATTGTGTTTGGATACAACGTTGTGATAGGTGTGTTATTGTTTTAGCAGTAAAAACATAAATAATTTAAATAATATAAAAATTATATATATCAACACGTTTACATTGAACATTTAGTAGTGACATGACATCTTTCTTGCATTGCACCGTTTTAAATGCCACTACCAAGACCAAGACCTTTGCATTTGTGGCATTAGCTTCCTATAAGAATTCATGAATAACATTATCCAAAAACATCACATGTGACACATTCATTTATGATGGAGGAACTCGATTAGTTTAGTTAGTAGGAGGAAATATGTTCTAGAAATGTAGGACTTCATTTCTCTTTGGTTACAAACCCAAGGTAAATTCTAAGGAGCTTTATTTCATTTGGCTATGGATTTATGCATGGTTAAGAGATGATAAAAGATAGTTACACAAGGTGAAATTTGGCAGTTTTTAAAGAACATTTAGTAACTACTAAGTGTGAACTACAAATATTTTACTAGGAATATTCGATGAATTCCTGTGAAGAGGGGTTCAAGTCCAACATTTTACAATAGAAGAGGAGCGCGAGTGCTAGTTTAGATTCTAGGAGTTTGAGTGTAGGCTCTAGGAATTTGAGACCGAGTAACTGTAGTATGATTTTGTCTATTTGTAAGTGTATGAATCGTGGAGAGATATAGACATATAGATTGTAATCCATAGGTTGATATTGTCATATTATTAAATAAAGAGTTTGATTTTGTTCCATTCCATCTATTTAAATGTTTACGTTTTTAACTTGACCACAATTAATTCTGTAGCATTTGTATTTGAGTAAATGTTTAGGTCAGTGAGCTTTGTAGCTACCACACTTTTACAACACTCATATATTTATGTAGATGTGTTTGTAACCTACAGAGCTTGGTCATGCACCAAGTGGTATTAGAGATACATTTAACTCGAGCTTGAGAAATTGCAAAATTATTAGAACTAGTTAACTTGTGCAAATTAGGTTATGTGACTTCAACTCTTGTAAGGAGACTTGAGAGGGTCATTTCAGTTGGTGATTGCTAGAAGAAGTGTGGTGGCAGGTTGTGCCAGGAAGAGAGGCTTGTGAATGGTACTCCAGTTGTAGAATACGAGACAACTCCCAAAGATGCCACCAAGAAGAGGAGCAACTTGAGGAGGCATAAGGAATTGAGGAGATAAATTGAAGAGTTAGGGAATAGAAGAATTAGAGACGTTGAAGTTGTAGCACATTCATAATCAAAATATGAGATAAAGGAAGAACAAAAGACTGATGAAAGAGACACAACCATAGGTTTGATTTCTTTTCTTAAGGATATAGGTAATGGAAGAGTCAAAGTTTGTTTCTACGATGGTAGTTTAATATCATAGACTCTCGTTGATTGGATAAGAAAGCTTGAGAGATACTTTGAGTACGAGAATGTTCAAGACCCCAATAAAGTTCATTGCGCCAAGAGACACTCTACAGCCCAGTATAAGGGAGATGTTGTGATGTGATGTAACATGACATGTTTTAATAATAAAAAATATTAAAATAAAAAAACATGTCGACTTAAAAAATTTACATATATTTTAATGAAAATTAAATATATATTATGCTAATCGAAGTCTTTCAGGTATTTTATTATGCATTACTGGGCGTTAATATTGTTGTGTGTTACTATGAATTATTGTGCATTTAATATTTCTGTGTATTAGTGTCCATATGAGATAGATTGAGATCATATAAATCAATTCGGCCATTTAATATTCATATCTCTCATATTGATCCAGAGTTTAATGTTACTACTGCACATTAATATTACTATGTGTTACTATTATTATGAAAGAGCATGTCCATAATGTTGTGTTTCTTTTACAAATCAAAATTAGAAGTAAAAATTAAGCCAAGTCAAAATTAGTAGTGAAGAAGGGCAAAACATTAAGGCCAATCAATATTAGAAGAGAAAAAAGGTAAAAATTAATTAGAAGTAAACGTAAAAATGACTCATAAAACAATCATCCCTCTTACAAAATTGTCAAGGGCTACATTCAAAGCTTGTATTTGAACATGAATGGGGAGTATCACAACCAATGCTCCCAACCACCCAATCTAAACTTTATTGACTATAAATATGTGTAAGTGGAATGATATGTTCACTAAACATTAATTCAACTAAACATTAATATGTGCATAATATGTTTTACATATAGTAATGGATGATAAATAGGTATAAATAGTTAGCACATAATAATGATATTTTATTGTTTGTCAAATAAACAAGACAATTAAAATATACAATTATGCATTGATTTCATTGATTGTTGCATTGAATTCAATGTTGGTGCATTGATTTCTGAGACTGTTGCATTGATTTCAATGTTGGAATGATTACAATGATTGTTGCATTGAACTCAGTGTCGGTACATTGATTTATGAGACTATTGCATTGATTTCAGTGTTGCCTTGATTGGAGTAGCTGTTGCACTGAATTTAGTGTCAGTGCATTAATTTCTAACTTTTTCCATCGATTTCAATGTTGCATTCAATTTAGTGTGGCGCATTGATTTATGAGACTGTTGCATTGATTTCAATGTTGTATTGATTGCAATGAATGTTGCATTGAATTCAATGTTGGAACATTGATTTTTGAGACTATTGCATTGGTTTCAGTTCTTCCTTGATTGCAATGACTGCTACATTGAATTCAGTGTCAGTGCATTAATTTCTAATATTTTTCCATTTTTCTCATTCAATTCAATTGACTATGGTTATTGATTGAGTAAAGTACATTGGGTGCAATGATTCCAGCATTATTTGATTCATTTCAATTTACTATGGCTCTTGATTGAATACAATGCATTGATTTCAGTGTTATCCATTTCATATCAATAGACTATGGTTCTTGATTGAGTGCAGTGCATTGATTTCAATGTTATCTGATTCAATTCAATTGAATATGGTTCTTGATTGAGAAAGTGCATTGATTTTAGTGTTATTTGATTCAATTCAATTAACTATGGATCTTGATTGAGTACAATGCATTGATTTCAATGTTATCCGTTTCAATTCAATAGACTATGGATCTTGATTGAGTATATTGCATTGATTTTAGTGATATCTTGTTCAATTCAGTAGACTATGGCTCTTGATTGAATACAGTATATTGATTTCAGTGTTATCCGGTTCAATTCAGTAGACTATAGCTCTTGATTGAGTATGGTGCATTGATTTTAATGTTATTCAATTCAATAGACTATGACTCTTCTTTGACTATAGTGCATTGATTTTAATGTTACCAATTCAATTTAATTGACTATGGTTCTTGATTGAGTACAATGTAGAAATTTGATAAAATAACAAATTCTCTTTATGAAATTTTATCAAACACTTTGAATGCATAAGTTGGTTTATAATTTAATTGAGTTATGATTTATGTAACCCCCGTACAATAAATCTACTGATAATTGAAACATAAACACTTATACATTCTTCCAATGACTCTGATGAAGAAAAACGCATACACATTGAAAACTCAGAAATTTAGGGCCAAGCCCAGGGAAAAACCCTCACACTTTGTGAGGGATAACCCAGAGAGATCATTATTTAAAGAGCAGAAATTAAATTACACCAAAGACATTAATGCTTAAGCAATCTGAAATACATTGGGAAATGTGCCATAAACAGAAATAAAATACCATCAATAAATGAATTTGTATGACCCTATTGTACGGCCTCCTTCTACAACAAATTACCTTGAAATCTGTGCCAATGGATTCCCTCAATTTCTATACAATGTTCTTCATCAAAATAGTAGAAAACACCCTCGAAATCTACGCCAAAGACTACTCCTCGATTTTTGTAATAATTAATGTTGTTGTACGGACTGTACAGATTCGTACAGTATGGATTTTCTCAGTTTCTATGCAGTGGAATGATTCTCTTCTCCTCGGTATTTGTGCACAAGAAAAATTCTCCTCCTTCTGTTGCAATTAATGCTCTCTCTCTCACAAATGGGTTTGCTCTCCTTTGAACCCTAGATCTCTCTCTCTTTTTCTCTGTAAGATGAACACAAGAATTTTGGTCAAGGACCGGGCAAAACCCCTCTCTTGGGGAAAACCCTAGAAAAAATTATTCTTTAAGAAGAGTACAGAAATTCAAAGCATGGAATTTATTTACAACCTTAACTAATAGATTATCCACAAACAACAATTTTTTACAGAAATTAGACCCAACCTCGAAATCTGTGCCCAACCTCGAAAACTGTGTCAAAAAGTTATTGTACAGACTGTACCTTTCTACCTCGATTTATGTGTTTGCACGTGCTTGCTTTAATGATGTACGATTTGCATTAATTACCCTACTCGCTGCCTTTGGATTCGAACCAGTTTCATTGGGATTTGAGCCCACACATGTGGTTGTCTTTAATGTTGTTGTACGGATTCTTCAAGCTCCATTGGAAACCGTGTTGTTGTTCCTCTCTTGGAAATCATGCCCTTCTTTGTTCCTCTTCTTGCTCTTCAATTTTTTCCTCTTCCTCTCTAATGGTGAGTGTTCTCATTTGTCCCTCTCACTTTGTTTTATACTTTTTTTTTGTAACTAACTCAACAACTACCTAATCTAGGGTTGAGATTTAATTACAACATCAAGGGTATACATTTAATTCACTTTTAATAATTAAACTCATTAATTATTAAATACATCACTTTAAATGTGACCCACTTTTCTAAAGTACAAAAATTAACTTTATTTACATAAAATCCACTTTATTACATAAATACACAAGGAACAAAACTTTATGGTCCCCCTCATCACACCCACACCAAAACATGAGGGAGGAACTCCAGAGTTATATTTTTCAACACTCTCCCATAACGAGGGAGGTCCTTTCGGCACCATCCAAATCTCTACCATTGACTCCTGACGCGGCTCCCTCCCACTCTGGAATGTCTCTCAGAGAGAAGTACCCACCTCTAAAATAAAACTCTGACTCTTGATATTTTGCCTAAACCCCACCAACCTGCTCATCACCATCATCTGTGTGGTTGAGTCTTCTGCCAGTGCTTTGGAGAGATTCACTCTCCTTATCAGAAGAAATGTAACTAACATGCCGATCAACTGCAACTGTTGGTTTAGTCATTCTTACTTTCCCTGGGATATAGTTGGATACTCCATCCAACCTATCCTCATACCTAATACTCATCATGGAAATCACGTACAACAAAAAAAACTGAAAAACAACCACAACACTCTTCTACACTTCAAAGAACACTTGCTTACTTTCTTTTTCAGTATGGCTCTGATAACATGAGCTCTGATACCATGAAGAAAATTGATAAAATAAAAAATTCTCTTTATGAAATTTTATCAAACACTTTGAATGCATAACTTGGTTTATAATTTAACTGAGTTATGGTTTATGTAACCCTTGTACAATAATCTACTAATAACTGAAACATAAACACTTATGCATTCTTCCAATGACTCTGATTAAGACAAATGCATACACATTGAAAACTCAGAAATTTAGGGCCAAGCCCATGGAAAAACCCTCACACTTCATGAGGGAAAACCTGGAGAGATCTTTATTTAAAGAGCAACAATTAAATTACAACAGAGACATTAATGCTTAAGCAATCTAAAATACATTGGGAAATGTGCCATAAACAGAAATAAAATACCAGCAATAAATGCAATTGTATGGCCCTATTGTACGGCCTCCTTTTACAACAAATTACCTCGAAATCATGCCATTCTTTGGTCCTCTTCTTGCTCTTCAATTTTTTCCTCTTCCTCTCTGATGGTGAGTGTTCTCATTTGTCCCTCTCACTTTGTTTTATACTTTTCTTTTTTGTAACTAACTCAACAACTACCTAATCTAGGGTTGAGATTTAATTACAACATCAAGGGTCTACATTTAATTCACTTTTAATAATTAAACTCATTAGTTATTAAATACATCACTTTAAATGTGACCCTCTTTTCTAAAGTACAAAACATAACTTTATTACATAAATACACAAGGAACAAAACTTTATGGTCCTCCTCATCACACCCACACCAAAACATGAGGGAGGAACTCTAGAGTTATCTTTTTCAACATACAATGCATTGATTTTAGTTTTATTTTATTCAATAAAATTGGCTATGGTGCTTGCCTTTTGGTATAGAAATTCATGTTATCATGTCTTCTTACAATGGAGATATTGATGATATACATGTTGAGGAACTAAGAACATAGACACAAGAATGTGTTAGGCAATGTAGAAAGAAGTTAGCAGATATCACTGACAAACAAAAGAAAGAATTAAGAAGCCAAAAAATGAACAATAAAGAGCACAATGACAAATTCTATCACAACAAATGACACTAGACCAAATGCAGGAAGAGAGTAAAAGAAATTCTAAGAAACATAGAGCATTTGCCAAAAATGATCACAATAAATGGAAATTGAACAACAACAAGAACGAAGAATGACATATTATGATATCTATGCCAGAGCTAAACATGTAACTTTCAGAGAGGAAAATGATGCAAGAATTGTTGAGATAGCACCAATGGAAGAAATTCAAAATGAGGATAATATGTTGATCGCATTCGCAAATATGTTACTGGTAGCATTTGCAAATAATCTATTTCTTATTGATTATACATATCCTCTTACTTTCTTACTATTCACATGTTTCATCATTCAACATTGTTATTCATCTTATTTCTCATTTAACTATTGAAACTTTTCATTTTACATACTTCATATCATTATAATCATGATCATCTACAAATTTAATGTGACCGCCTCGTACTTCAACCATCCTAGATCCATCTAAACTATGGATCTACCACGTGTAGAGAGGGATCAAATACCTCGAGGTGCAAATCTATCCAATAAAAGATAGACAATAAAAAAGGTTTGCACCTCGAATTATTTGATCCTTCTCGGTGCATGGTAGATCCAGAGTTTAGATGGATCGAGGCTGGTTCTACAACAACAAAGCTAAAAGGGCATGTTTCACTTTGATGGGATGTTGTGTAGAAAGATAGAGTAGATAAGCACTAGGATAAGATTAAAACCTAAAATAAAATGTTTAGTAAGATTAAAGACAAATTATTGTTCATTGATTATCAACAAATTTTGTACAAACAAACACAAAATTTGAGGTAGAAAGAGACATTTCTTTGGGAGTATACTAAAGAGTTCTTCAGGTTGTTGCTCAGATCAAGAATTAAAGAATCGAAGTATCATAGTGTAGCGAGGTATGCTAATGGATTGAAATTTCAAATCCAAGACAAGATGAGTGCCCATTATTTCAAACCTTGGATGAAGCATACCAAATTTCTTTGGAGACAAAGAGAAAATTGAATAGGAAACAACAATAGAATAATAGAGGAAAGGGACTTAAAAGACAAAGAGCGAAGGTTGCAAAAGGAATGTCTAGCAATGGGAGAGAAGATTAAGTGATTGGTAGACGTTACCAAATGAGACAACAATCTTGGTAGAGGAAAATGTTTTGAAAGAGGCAAGGGTAAGTATGTGATTACTTTCTTTAAATGTGGAATAGAAGGGAACACGACATATAAATGCTTGTAGAAGCATAATCTGACAAGAAGAAAGAAGGAAAGAACTCATGTAAATCAGGTAGATGAGGCATTAGTTGTTGGAGATAGTGTTGTAATACTTCAATAAGAACAAGGGGGAAACCTTATGTTTTACCTTATGTTTAGAAGGGTGTTGCTTAAGCTTGAGAAGAAGGATGTGTAGGAACTTGCACAATGGAAGAGGGGTTTTAAAACCAAATGCAAGGTTTAGGATAAATGTTGTAATTTGATCATAGATGGAAGAAGAACAGTAAACTGGTGTCTATAGAGGTGATCAAAAAGCTGAAATTGAAGTGCATTCCTCATCCCAATCCATATCAGGTTTTATAGCTACACGAAGGTCAACATGTCACCGTGATAAACAACCTTAGTGATCAGATATTATGTGATGTGATTGAGATGGATGCATGTCATGTGTTGCTTGGAATACCATGGCTATTTGATAGAAAGGTTTTCCATGATGGAAGGGAAAATACATATGAGTTAAACAATGGTGGATAACATTATATAATGGATCCAATAGTGGGAGATGAAACAACAATAGTGGACAAATGTGACAGTATAAGTGGTTACAAAAAAAGTATTCAAGTAATATTCTGTTCAACATAAGAGATTTTGAAGGAATAACAGAATGTAAATTTCTATTTGTCCAAAATGAAAAGCAAGGTACAAATTAAAATTGGAAAAGAGTCATATGTCAATGGAGATTTAATAGTTGTTGAATAAGTTTGCAAGGATTGCTGTAGATAATATGTCAATGGGTGCCTCCGCCACATGAGAAGTATTTCACATTAGATTGACTTGATTTCAAGATCAAGTCTACTTGTCAAAGCTCCTTACAAAATGACTCCCATATAGAGTGAAGAAGTAAATAGACAAGTGCAAGAATTACTTGAGAAGGGTTTGGTTCAAGAAATTTCAAGTACTTGTGATATCTCAGTGGTATTGGCATGGAAGAAGGGTGGATAATGGAAAATATGCACTAATTTGTGAACAATTAATAAGATTACTATTGAGCATTGGTTTCCCTTACCAAGAATGGAGGAACTCATGACTATTTGAGTGGGGCAAAGCTCTTTTCAAAGATAGATTTGAAGAGTGGATACCATAGGAATTGGATAAGGGAAGGTTATGAGTGGAAGACAACATTCCAGATGAAGGATGGATTGTTTGAATGGTTGGTTACATCATTTTCACTAACCAATGCACCTAGTACATTGATAAAGTTGATGAATGAAATCTTGAATCCATTTCTAGGAAGTTTGTCATTGTGTATCATGATGACATTATGATTTTTAGGAGGTCTAAAGAAGAATATTTGAAGCATGTGAAACGAATGTTGTCCATGCTAAGTGAAGAGAAAATGAAAATCAATTTGAAAAGGATCATTTTCTTGCATGAAGAACTAGTTTACTTTGGTTTAATGGTTTCCAAGAAAACTTTGAAGATGTATCCTATAAGGTGAAATAAATTTTGGATTGGTCCATGCCCAGATGTACATTTGATTTACGAAGTTTCCGAAGGTTGGCTATCTTTACTGAAAATTTATCATAAATTTTAGTGGGATTTATATGCACCATTCACAAAGTGAATGAAGAAGGGATTTTTCTGGTGGACATCAACAACAACAAATTGTTTTGAGATCTTAAAGAAGAAAGTGACTAAACAACCAGTGTTGGTGCTTCCATATTTTATCAAGGTGTTTCAAGTGTATTTTAATGAAAGTGGTTCAGTGATTGGATCAATATTGAAGCAAGAAAATAAGTTCTTAGCATTATTTAGAGAGAAGTTGAATGATACTAATAAAAGCTATTATGTTTCTAATTAGGAATTCTATGACATTGTTTAAAGCTTAAAAGAAATGGAGGCTTTGGTTTTATATTGAAGGAATTTGTGTTGTTTATTGATCATAAGGGACCACAATACAAAATAGTCAAGGTAATCTAAATCAAAAGCATTTTAAATGGGTAGAGTTTCTACAAAGCTACTCATTTGTTTTGAAACACTGGTGTGGAAAGTCTAATAAGGTTGCATATGCATTAATAAGTCAGAGAATATTGTTGTTAAATACCATGTCAATTAAGTTTGTTAGTTTATATAGCACGAAAGAGTTGTACATAAAAGATACATATTTTAAAGAGGCATGGAAAAAATGCAAAGAACCACGTGGTACCAATAGGATAACATTTTTGGATTTCCACATCCAAGGAGGATTCTTGTTTAATAATCAAAAGCTGTATATTCCATAGAGCTCCTTAATACTAAACCTCATTCAAGAGTTGCATAGTGGAGATTTAGGTGTACATTTTGGAGTGGATAAGGTTAATGAATTGGAGGTTGAAACGTATTTTTTTCCCACCATCAACAATGATGACAAGAATTTTGTTGATTGTTGTATAATTTGTAAATTGGCCAAAGGAAGGACTCAAAAATTATATTGGATTGTACACTCCTTTACTAAGAAGCTATGGGAAGACACTAGCATGGATTTCAATTTTAAACTACCCAATACATAAAGGGTTCATGATTCAATTCCAGTGGTGGTGGATGGACTTTCTAAGATGGCATATTCCATACTATGAAAGAAGACTGATAATGATACTCATGTGGCTATGTTATTTTTCCAAGAGATTGTGAGATTGTGTGGGTTTCCTATGAATATCACTTTAGCCAGAGATACTAGATTCCTCAGATATTTTTGGAGGACTCTGGAAGAAAATGGGTTCCACGTTTCAATACTGTAACTTAGTTTATCATTTGCAAAAGATGGTCAAACAAAGGTGGTTAACTAGAGTCTAGGAAACTTGTTGAGAATTTTGATTGGAGGCAAACTAGGTCAATGGTATTTAGCTATAGCTCAAGATGAATTTTCCTACAATAATTTAGTGAATGGATCTATTGGAAAAATTCCATTTTAGGTAGTTTACGACAAGTATCCAAAGGGTGTTGTAGATTTGGTTGAGTTAACAAAAGCTAGGGATTAAAGGAGTGTTGACGAAGATAGTTTTGTAGAGATCCTATAGGAGATCTATGGATAGGTTAAGAAGAAGTTACATCATAGTTATTATAACTATAATAAGAAGGTATATACAAGGATGGAAAATTTGAGGAATGATAAATTTTCAAGAAGAACATGTAACAAGATCAAGTAGAAGAAAATTGGTCTATGTAAGATTTCAAGGAAGATTTATGATAATGCCTACAAGTTGGATTTTCTAGAGGCCTTTGATATTTATCCAATATTTCTCTCTAACTTATATGATTTCCATGAAGGAGAAGAGGTTTATGAAGTAGGTACTATGAAAGAATGGGAAAAATAGCTGACAAGTAAGCTAGTTGAAGAAATTGAGGAAATATTGGCAAATAGGGTTAACAAGACGACCCATGGCAAAGATTATTTGGAATATTTAGTCAAGTGGAAGAACAAGAACTTGGAGGACACATCATGGATTGTTTAAAAAGAGTTGGGTTTCCTTCAATGGCTTGCATCAATCCAAGGGTTCATTGCTCAAATGACATGAGTTGAATGCTCATGTTTTCTTACCAAGAGTGTCTAATGTAAGAGCATGCTTAAGATCACACAAGTAACATCCAAAGATTGTTTCCAATATACATTATTAGTTAGTTTACTTAGTAGGAGAAAATAAGGAGGTCCCCATTTCTGAGAGGAGAAGAAATGCATAACTTCATCCCCCTTTTGTTACAGACCCACAAGTTGTTGTAGAAGGTAAATACTATGGATTTGACTTCCGTGGGTGACGAATCCATGCATTTTTACAAGAAGTAAAATATAATTACGCGAGATGAAGTTTGGAAGTTTTTAAAGGGAAATTGAGTGCATGCTACCAAGGGGGAAGTTGTAGAGACAATGTTGGTGGATACAAATCAATGAGAGACTATTGGACTCTCATATGAATTGGATAGTCAAAGAGGAATTATAAATTGGATGAATCCGCTTGAAGAGGGGTTCAAATCCATTCTGCAACAAAAGATGAGGAACATTAGTTCCCATTACATATGTCTCGAGATTGTAAGTTGCAAGTTGATATTGCCATATTATTTAATAAAGAGTTAGGTTAGAGTCTCACTTCTTGTGTCTAAATTTCTATACTTTTAATTATGTCCATTATTTATTCTGTAGCATCTACATTACATTTGAGTGAATATTTAAGTGCTTAAGTTCTATAGCTACTGCACTCTAACAACTCCCATCTAGTTCTATAGCTATGTTTGTAACCTATAGAGTTTGGTCGTGCACCACATTATCTCAAGTAGTTTGGGATGAAATTCAAGCTCTTTAAGCCATTATCTTGATTGAGTTAGGAAGAAATTCAAGTTCTTTCTCAACTTTAGTTGCTACACCTGTGACATCAAACTTTTGAGACTGTGGTGGTGTCTCTAGTATTGTCTATGATAGTCCCTCCATTTTTCTCAAGTTTCCAACTGTAGCACACAATTAAGAAAAGGAAGATTCACTAGAAGGGGAAACTCCACAACTTATTGTTTTCTCCAAATATTGGGAAAAATCCACAACTTATTGCTTTCTCCAGATACTGCTTTCATACCAACCAATAATAAAATCATGTGACAGAAGAATAGTGACACAATGAATACTAGTACATAGTCCTTGAGTAAGTCAAATACCTTGAATTCACACCTATAGTTGGAACAAGGAAGTTTTACGAGCATGGAAAGGCTGCTTCCATGAATTTATAAAATTTTAACATGAATGCCTTGGCTCACTTCATAGTATTATTGTGGTCACATTAAATCATTTTCTGATGCTAAAAGCTTTCAACCAATAAACAATATGCTATAATTTACCATTGATAGTATGCTTGGTGTTTTCGTCTATGGGCGATGTCAATGATGTACAATATCATTACCAAATAGCATTTCTAGAGAGGAAGCAAAAGATGGCTGGAGGCAAGAGTGTCAACCATCCTTAGTGAGGGTGTATGTGTTAGAACAAGAAGAATATTGGCACAGTGCTCATGCTAGTAAGGTTCTATGAGAGGCGTCAAGTCTCACTAGTGCGGTTGGTATTTGAAGGGTTCCATTTGGTAGGCGGTCCAAAGTCACCAAAAAAATATAGCCATGCTAAGGGTTGGTGTGGATCCTCGAGTGATTTTGACGGGGTTTATTAGACCACAAGTCACTCCTGCAAGTTAGGAAGATTCGTGCAAACAAAAAAAAAAGGTGTTCTGAGAGGATGATTTATGGAGTGTGCAATATTGACTAGAAAGGGGTGGGGGCATAAAAGCCATAACAAAAGGCATACCCATGGGGCAAATTTCTTGTGATGGGGAAACTGATATGGAAAATGAAAGTGATTTAGGTGTTTTTCTACATTATTTTCAACACCTAGGGCATGTTGAAAATCTCTTGGAAGAGAATATCTATGCACCAAAAGAAATTCATGATGGACAACAAAAAATAAACCATACTAAATTTAATTATTAGTGCTTATTATGAATCTAAAATTCAAAAAAGATTGTGATCTCACCAAAATATAAATAAAGACGATCAATTCAATTAACGAAAACCTCTTATTACATTCAAATTATGCAATCCATAAATTTTATATATACAATTTCATCACATCAAATAAAAATAAATTGAATCAAATTTATCAATAATTAAAAAAGACATTACATTATATTCTTGAAAACAACTAGATACAATTTTATCACATCAAACAAAAATTATATTTCACCAAATTTATTAAAAACCAAAATTAATTAAATTTAATAAACCAGAAAGCCTTAATACACCAAAGAACATAGTACTTTATCTTATTAATTGTGAAGAAGAGAGGTACTACTGTAGTTTATTTATTCTATGTTTTGGATTTTTAGGATTTTTAGGTAAAATCCAAATTCTGAAATGTTTATATTGTGGTTTTGAATGAATAAATGGATTAAGCACCCTCAAATATCACTATGACACTCAATGACACTCAGATTATGCAATTTCAACAACTAATATATGTGACTCAGATTTTTTTTGAAGACTTATAACATGAGTCCTAAAACAAAACAAAACACGGAAAAGTAGAAAACGTAGAATATTTAGACTACTCGCTATATAAAAAGACTTGTGGTCTCATATTGATGCATGAATGTGGACAGTTGAACTGAATGAATGTGGACAGTTAAACTGACTATTAGATCAGATCCAATTAATCCACATTCCACAACAACAATAAATACACTGTTAAAAAATGCATATTTAACATTTTTTTAGTGTCATATAAATCCAAAAAATCTTAAGCATACAGAATTTTACACAGACAATTGGATTAAATACAATCCAGATGAAATGCAATTGGATTAAATACAATGCGGATGAAATGCCTGGTACAGGGTGCAATACCTGGTTATGTCTGCTCAGCCAGTAGTTAAAGTATTAAAACTCAAATCCAAAATATCTTATGCATACAGAATTTTACACTATACCCCAGATAGACAGACAATTGGATTAAATACAATCCAGATTAAATGCCGTGTACAGGGTGCAACACCTGGTTATGCCTGCTCAGCCAGTAGTTAAAGCATTAAAACTCAACCTGCCAGTAGCAGAAGACCAGCAGAAGCCATCGGTTACTTCCAAGGTCGAAATGAGGGAACTACTACTACCTTTCACGGCGCTTCGGGAAAATCGTCGACAACTAAACCTGCTAGCAGTTACTTCCAAGGTGAAAATGACGTACTACCTTCACGGCGCTTTGGGAAAATGGTCGCCAAGCGGATTCGCAAGAAACGAATAAAAACAAATTGTTGTATATTTAAAATTTGTGGTTGTAGTGGGTTTGTTGATTGTAAATCTTAAGTTAACATATTGAATAATGTTTGTTCATACAAACAACCTTAAATAAAAATTACCAGAAAAACAAAAAAGAACAGGACATCTCTTTGAATATCTTTTTGTGTGGTTTCAAAGTTTTGAAAAGTTTAAAAATTAAATTTGATCACGGCTAAACTGCACACCATGATTTCCAATGAAATCAAACAATTCCAACAAAACTCAACACTGGCTAATCACTTAACTCATTCCGCAGCCATCCCGAACCTCCGTTACGTAAATTGTCACGAATTCTAGCCTCGTATTTGAAAGCTAGCAGCTTGGGGCCGCCGAAGCACAACACAGACCTGAACCCAGTAAAAAGTCACGTAGGCCCCGCCTCCACACAGTCCACGGTCATTGAAACTTCTTGGTGGCCCCCTCTGCCCGAGTCCCCTCTTCGTTGCGACACCTTTTGTATTAAACCCCCGAGATTTCAGGTTTCCCAAGATATGTTAAAAAGTTTTGTCGTGTCACTTTATGGTTGAAAGATGACCTCCATCTACGTCAGCCCTAGGTGGTACCTTGAGAAGATCGGTGTTAGTAATAGTAACTAGAATGGTAGCAATTGCCCCCGTGAAGGGCAAAAGGAACGCAGAGTGGAATATTAATTTAAAAATAAATATAGTAGTAATTAAAAGTTTGGTAAAGTTTTTAGATTAGTTTGTCAATTGAGTGTAGATTGGGTGGTTGGGAGGAATGTTGTTATTTTTCCTACCAGGGTTCAAATCTAGTTTTGTGACACTTATTTTTTGGGAGCCGACTTTGATTAGGTAATGATTATAACTCTAAAATACCTTGATTCGCCGGAATATCATGTATCCAACAAAGGGTGAACCATCATTGGAAAAAAAAAGGCTTTTGTATTAGTGACTAGACTTATTAGTGTTCTAAAGAAAGGTGGAGGAGATGGAAAAAAATGTGATAAACCTTTTGAAGGAATTATACATCTACAATTAATTTTTATGAGAAGCATATAAGTAACTATTATAATGATCAACTTTTGTAAATATTACAATCCAACAAAGGGTGAACCATCATTGGAAAAAAAAAAAGGCTTTTGTATTAGTGACTAGACTTATTAGTGTTCTAAAGAAGGGTGGAGGAGATGGAAAAAAATGTGATAAACCTTTTGAAGGAATTATACATCTACAATTAATTTTTATGAGAAGCATATAAGTAACTATTATAATGATCAACTTTTGTAAATATTACAATCTCTTTTATTATGTTGAGAACTTGAGGCCTTTAGCTTGCTTAACATTTTAACCTTGATGCTCCTATCTCTCAAAAGACCTTGGGGGAAAATAAATCGTTGTATTCATCTCTTTATGATAATTGTAACATTTCAAATTATAACATGTTATTTCAAATCATTATATGTTATTTCGAATTTTAGCAGAAGTTGTTATCAATCTATTGGATTGTTGCTTTAATTGTATTGCAAATTTGCAACCCAAATTAATTTTGAAGGAATAGACATTTTGTTTAACAACGCATTGCTTAGATTACTATGTTAGAACATAGAAGTGTTTTGAGCTCAATTATGGAAGAGTATAATGCCAAAGAGAGAAAGATGGCTTGGGAGGTTGGAATTTGGGTGTCAGGTTGTTTATGTTTCCAACAAATAATATATACGATTTATATATTCACTTGTCAGTTTGCAGTAAACCTAGAAATGGCCAACATATGTTGTGAGAAATCAATGTAGTATATATTCACTTATCAGTTGACAATAAACCTAGAAATGGCTATCATATGCTATGAGAAATCAATGTAGTAATTTAGAGTAGAAGGTTGAAGAGTTTATTAAATTCTCACACTTTACACTAAAAACAGGTAAAGACTTAGTTATAGCATTCATTACTCAATACCATTAGGCTTCAATATTATCATAACATTATACATTTAATTATATCATAAATTATTTACTATTAAATTAAATTAATGATGTTTTGGATATTGTGTTGATAGTCAAAAATACATTTTCACAAAGAAATTAGCGACTTTATCCACACTTTATCATGACGGGTATATAAAAATTCCAATCATATTTGATGGAAAAAATTATCCATGCTTGTTTTATATAGATAGATTGAACTTTCACATTTGAGATACTAAAGTATAGATTTAAAGTTTATATCAAACACCTAGCATACATCCTATTAGAGATTAGGACTTGTTCACTTAAAAGCCCCTTCATTGGAAATTTTAACAAATAGTTCAATAGCAACCTTGGCCTTCAATCCATTAAATAGTTACATGTCATATTTCCATTAAATGGTTACATGCCATCTTTATAGGCTATCAACATATTAGGGTTGTGAAGGACTCTCGAGCCAATGAAAATGAACTCTTTGAGACCATGATAAATTGGAATTGACCTTGGCAATTTTTATAAAGCTAACAATACATTGAAAGGCGATTTTGGCAATAGAGCAAGCAAATTTTTCTATTGCTATAGACCATGAACCAAGTAACATAAATCATAAAAACAGTGAATCCGAACACTTATCCCACACAAGCAGTCTCAACATGATGAGCATAGTGAAGATAAATTATTATTTTTTAAAATAATTTAAATCATGTGTAATGTCATGGCTGGCCATGGGATTGCATGCATAAAGAATGAGGCATGGATCAAGTGTAGCCTTAGGGTTTACTACACCACTTCCACAATCAAAGGGTGTGGCGGCGATAAGAGTGGGAGGAGTATCTTCTCCAGATTGATTCTATGCTTGGAGGGGCTTCCCCATGTGGTCAATAACTATTGATGTTGTTTGTACTACTAACTTGATTGGAATGGCTCTACTTCACCAAAGTTGCAACGTCTGCTATATGTGGTGTTGCCATGTTTCTTCCTGATATCATAGCAAATCTTCACCAACTAGCTTGCAACCAAAGCAGACATGAGAGACAACTCATGAACCAAAACTGCTCCTGCCACCATTCTGGCTAAGAGCTAAGCATTCTCCATGGAGGGATCTGGATTTGCTCCTTTTACTCCAAGCAAATTCAAGCAGGAAACTTGTGAAGCCAACTACGTTCCTCCTCCTACTGTTCCCACTTGCAAGCAATGGATACAAATATGCCCACAATAAGAACAATGTTGGAAGAAGTTGAGGGGGAGTAATCATTTTTTCTCTAATCCTTCTTAACTACTCAAAAGATGGTCTAGCTATCCAATTCAAAGTCCTCCCCAGATATAAAATCCTATAAATCATAAATACAAACTCTTATTTTTAAAAGGCCAAGATTACTAAAAATATAGTCCATCAAGTACTCCCCATTAATAAACAACCCATAAGTCATAAATACACCAACTCAAATTTAAATGCCTAATATTAGGGATTCTAGTCTATCAAAATCAGGGATTACATCCAAGCTTCAGCACAATCCAGATACGCACCTTAAGATTCTTTTATAGATTTAATTAAGAGTTATTTCTGTCATCTTCTTCAATTTCCCCAAGAAGTCAAATAGACCTCAATTGTGTTTCATTACCCTACACTATTTAGAGATGGTCTTACAAAAGTTAGTGGAGATTTTCTTACCTCAAGACAAGGCATTGTGACTGATACATGCAGATCCTTGCCACCAATGGAATCCTTTGTCATTGTAATGCAATGAGAGCTCTCAAGGTTTTGGGTGGGAGGGACCTTGGGCGGTTGCAATGAATACAATAGAGACAATATTGGATGCTATGGGCATTGAATCCCCTATGGGACCAACTAGTGTAGATCCCGTTAAGTTCTTGAGCATGTTCAATTCTTGCTCGAAGAAAATCAAAAGCTCCAAATGATTAATATGCTTGTCAAAAGCTACCATTTTCAAACAAGTGGCTTCCAATTTCAAACTTCAACAAAAAAATTATACTAAATTGAATGTATCTTCAACTTTCAAATTTACAGACTTCTAGGTGAACAAGATGAGAATATAAATATTTCCCTATCACAAACTATAGCCATAAACACAAAATAATTTGAGGGAATGTCCCCAAATATTCTATTGCCAACCTATGATAAAACTCAGAAAATCAGTATCTTTCTTACTTAGATAATCATCCTCATTAGTTTCATTAGGAGACCATGTTGCCCGATAATAGAGAACTAGGAGCCAAAATATCTGGCTTAAAAAACATCAGTGTCCTGAAAGATGAAATCCTTAACGTTTTGTACCTTGATATATGGGATTCAACCAATTTCCAATGGAATCTTTTGATTCAATTCTTATGATTTGACCTGATGAATCCCTTGTTGTTGATCTATTAATTATAACATATGACAAGAACCTTAATCACAAACAAAGAAACACTCAGGAGATATATAGAAGGGCATGCTAGAATTAGTCTACAGAGAAGCACATTGATTTGTTAAGAAAGATAAAATATCTAACCTAGAGAGAATATTTCCTTCATTTAAAAGAAAACTACTACTAAATATTTGCTGAGGGACTCATAATACCATCAACATGTAGCAGTTCAACCAAATATGTTGATATTGTAAATTATACATGTGTTTGATCTACATTGTTTTATAACAATTCCTGGAATTACCACTGGAAATTAATCAAATTTAGCTCATGGATATTCTGACTCCACGACCATGATGAACCCATCTACACCTAAACTCTTGGCAATTTCTGGCAGGCGTCTTACAGATGTAGCACCATATGCAAAGTTGTATGAATATCCAAGGTTTTGGCAGTAAGATGGAGTGGATATCACATAAGAGTTTAACATTGCATCAATCCTGCAATGAGAGCATAAGATAGATATTTCTTTTTCAAGGTTGTGCATAGTATTCATTTTGATATGTCAAAAATTGATTGCAACAATTAGTGGTTTCTAGTCCCAAAAATATCACTAATTTTTTTTCAAATAAATACTACGAAGGAGACTATATTTCAAAGTAAAGAATGTATAATCATATAGGCCAAGCAATGGCTTTATTGGAGCAATGAAAAGATAAAACTCTTATTTAATTCTCGTGAAAAAGCAAAGAAATCTAATTTCTTAATAGGGGGATCTTACGTGAAATCCCAATCCTTGTATGAGATTTTCCATTTCCTAGAAAGAGTGCAATTTTGTAGCTTCGATCATCTACACCAGCTTTTATAGAAGTTATCCATGGACTAAATGATACCATTGTATTGGGAAATGGACCACCGTTTCCTTTGGATTGTGCTACAAAAACTCCTACTTTGATGGAAGAAAGAAGGGTGACATCAAAAGGATTGAGAAATGTAGCACTTTCAATACTTGAAGGTAGAGTATTTGGTCCAACACAGAGGGTCAAAATTTCAACACCATCTTCAACAACCTACAAACAAGGGATGATAATATTTTACATCTGTGACATAATTTTTTCCACTGCTCCAAAATTCAACACCTCTTGCCTGACTCTGAAGACCACTACTATATTGTCTATGCACCTAAATTTGAATTAAGGATTAGCCACAAGAGAGCATCAAACCTGATCAATGGAAGCCACCACATCTGCAACGAAGCCTCCAAATTGTTTATACAAGGCCCTTATAGACAACAATACTGCATGATGGCAAGGAAAATATTACATTACAATGAGATCAACCAAAACAACAATCAACCTACATTATTTAAGTCCAATGTCCACAGTTTTATTGGCTAACAATGAAGCAGTTCAACATAGGTTTATTCATATTGGATAAAGAATTCAAAAATCGATGAAGGGGAAGGGATATCAATAGCTTGGATTTTAAAGGAAAGTGAGAGAATGGGAAACACCTTCCCCCCAAACCCCTCCCCAAATCACAACATAAGGCTATAGGGAGGAAAGGACCCAGAACACCTTCTTTAAGGATATTCACTAAAGTTGTAAAGATAGTTGACGGATCTAACATATACTCTTAAGCCTTTTTAACCTGAAACAAGATTAAAAAATGCATCTAATGGAAGTGGATGCAAGTTGAAATTAGTAGTTGTTAACCCCCAATTGTGCTTGCACTATTGGAGGGTTAAGATTGAGCAAGATTCCATTAGGTTGGTTACATTTTTCATTGATCCAATCGTACACATTGATCAGAGTCCTTTCCAGAGCAGTAGAATCCAAGACTGCTATTTTTGGAAGTTGTTTTTTGGGGGAACCCTAGACCAGGGTGGGCACATGATATTGATACTCATACATGCAAGATTCTTGTAAAAAATCAAGTCCGAAGAGACTAATTTTTTTTTCCTTTTTCACTTTTTGCAAGAATCTAAACTGGTGCTCTTTTCCTTCAAGATCAATCTTTCCTGCTTTTTGGTTTTTTGTTTTTTTAGGAATGCGTGTTTTTTCAGGATGTCTATAATTAGAAATTTTTATGTATGGAAGGGACAAGGGCGAGTGCAAAAAGTTGAGGGACCTTTTAGATGCAATGGTATATTCAAGAAACCCATTCAAGTTCCATAAAAGATAATTGATCCCAAGCAATCCTGACCCTGCCAAAACTAGTCCCAAGCCTGCCACATTGAAGGCCAAGTAGGATAGTTAAATAGAACGTGTACGTGTTATATAGTCCTAAAATGTGCATGCATTATGAGATACTAAATGTATACATGTTATGAGCTACTAAACGCGTACGCATTTTTCAAAACATGTTGTATTCCCAAAACGGGTTGTGCTCGGCATTTCCTCCACAGCGGAAACAGAGAAGAGACGATGACGGAACGAGTAGTGGTGAACTCGTTTTGAGGTATAGAGCCCAAATATTCCACCTTGAGCACCAATTTATTCAACCTCAGGTATTTAAATCAAATTCCACCCTTCTAATTTCTAAATTTTTCGTTTTTTTAGGCCCTAAAATGAATTGAATCCATAAATTTTTAAATTTGTATGCCCTAAAAGAAATTTAGAGCATAACCTCAAACATTTGTATGCCCAAAGCAAATTAAAACCTCAATTTACTCGTAAAAATTATATCAATTTCACTAGTTGCATATGTATACATGAGCATCCTTATGAATCCAAACGAATATTCACAAATATCCAAAGTTTCTCATGTATATATCAAGGTTTCTTACAACTAAAAAAAATTCAAGTACAATTCATATCTTCCCCAAAATACATAAACAAAGACGCTAAATGGCCTATAGAGTCCAAAAACCTTCATGCCACAACAAATAATAACATATCAAAATCCTTGTCAATATTGGGATTTTATTCATCAATAGCACAGTTTACCCCTCCTCTAGGCTCTAGCCCTTTCCTCTACCCGGAATATCGAAGTTGGTCCTCCAAGCACATTAGTTAACACCTTATAGTTTTGATGAAACTTCCTAATCCAAGTTTTAAGATAGGGTAGAGAAGCTTCACATGCTTAATAAATGTTTTCACTTGAGTGAAGGGTGCATTTTGGTTAAGGTCAAGACAAAGGAGTTCAACAATAGGCTCTACCAACATCAAGAATCATAGGGAGGTTGATGTGTTTGATTACATGCAATCCCATAATATCATACGTGATAGAAACCAGTGGAAACCTTGCAATCCTAAAATATTTAAAACTGTTAATTATGTTGAATTCTAGATCCCAAACCACTATAAACAAATATGCAAAGTTTCTCATGTGTATATAGAAAGAGTGCATACAACTAAAATAACATCAAGTGAAATCCATATATGCCCCAAATTACATGTAAACGAAGATGCTAAATGGTTTATAGAGTCGAAAAAAATTCACGCCACAACAAATAATTACATATATCAAAATCCTTGCCTATATTCGGATATTATTCATCAATAGCACCTTGTGCCCCCTGCTCTAGGCTCTATCCCGTGCCTCTACCTGGAATCTTAGAGATGGTCCTCCAATGGCATTAGTCAACAACCTACAGTTTTGATGAAACTTCATAATCCAAGCCTAAAATTAAGGCAGAGAAAATTCCCAATCAACATATACACTTAGGACATTTAACGTATGTATCTGACAATTGAAATTAATTCACACATACGACATGAATTTAATATGGGAAACTGTTAAATGTTTAGTCTTGAGTGCATAATTTGTCCAATTTTAAATTCCAAATTATAAACAGTTCGTGTCGTTATTTGTTGTAGACTAGTTTTACATTTTCCATTGCTTAGAGATGTCATTATACCATGTGTATTTTTCTAATGATATTTGTTTTGTATTTATGATTGCAGTGGCTATTATGGTTCAGAATGCAGAGATATTGAGAGAGATTGGTACAGCTTGATGGGTGGAGATGAACTCCGCCTCTCATTGGCAGCATCACTAGATGCTAGTGTGGATGCTGTCAGTCACTCAAACAACGCATTATACACCATGGCATCGCACACAGAAATAAAACGACAAGAATATGTTGATGGATTGAGTTACAATGAGGTGAATAAATTTAGTTATTTAGTTAAATTCAGTTACAATGAGATGAATAAATTTAATATATTCACTTTTTAGAGTGCATGGGACAGATGCCATTCCAGAGACTACTAGAGCACATATTTCAATTGAGTGGTGTGTTTTTCCACCAATTAGATATTACTATATGGATCAATGGTATATGGTATTTGACATTCCCCCACACAACAACAGGGAGGTACATCTATACTTCCTTCGAAAACTTTATGTTGAGTTTGTGATGGGAAAACATGTCAACTATTTTGATATGTTGGGGTTCTAGGGCGTTGGTATGGGGATGCCCCAAAACTGTCCCAATGTTAGGCATAGAGATGACAATCGAATGACACCTCCACCTCATAGCCAGCTACCGAGGCCAGGCATCCCTCATGTACATACAATGATACCTCGTACACAGGAGGCATTTCTAACGCTAGCTCAAATCATTTTACGCCACAGTACAACTATTGACCAGGAAGGGACCTCTTCCTCTAGTGGGGTACAACCATTATCTTCTTGTAGCAGAGGATCATCTATTAGTGGGGATAGACTGACATCCCATGAGCCATAGATTGAACCACACATGTGCACGACGTGTGGTCAAACCTGCTATGGTCATGGACCAACACATTGCACCTCTACGATGACTTCTGGTCAGGTAAGGACATAGTTAAAACATTAATTTGTTGTTCAAAATCTTTTTTTCCATATTGTACACATTAAAATATTGTTAATATATACAATTTTTAATCTTGAAGGAGCATGATGCCTCTACAATGGGTGGTAGTGTACCTGGTGTTGTCGTATCTGAGGCAGCAAAAAACAACACCGAGGTCATATTTTCAACATGTCATTTTGTTAATACATGTCAGTTATTTAATACATGTTAGTTCATTAATTTATTAGATGGTATAATATCTACAATTTTTGAAGTTGCAAGCACTGCATTCTCAACAGGATGCGGGAGACATTGATTTGAGCGAATTCCCCACAATAGGCTTGTATGAGTTTTTCGGGAATGTAAGTACATGGTTAATGACTTAATCTTGTTCAAATTATTTTTTCTTAGTGTACTCCTTTATAGATTGCTAACATTTATAATCTTTAAAATTGTAGGTGTTATCTGGCTTTGTAGAGGGGCAATAATTTGGTAGTAGTGATCCCTCCCATGGGGGAGATATGTCCCGAGTAGAGGTAAGTATTACAACATGTTAGTTTTTCAATACATCTTATTTCATCCATTCATGTCCATGTCTAACTATGACAACACTCTGTGACTACAGGCATCAATGCAACTCAATCCACCACCACTTTGGTTTGGCTCTCCCCGAAGTCCAAACGCATAGAAGGGTCTTGTCTACACCAGATGACCATCTTCCGTAAAAAGAGTCGGTGGACCTACTGATTCCACGGTAATGTGCATAGCCTTTCGATTATATTTGTTGGTTAGATTTAAATTCACTCCACAACTTGTTTTTATTAATGTTTTTTTCGCATGTTTATAGCATCAGGGTGGAGAGTCCTACATGCTAGACATTAGTAGGGTTGTTGATGTTTCCGTTCAGGTTGCATGTACAATGGGAACAAGCCACACAGAGGTATCTATTGGACTATTTCTACATGTACAATTCATTCGTATTGTGTATGCACATGCATGATGCCTAACTATTTTAGCATTTGGTGAATGTAGCTCCAGTCTAGTCCAGTAGAGCATGTGACCAAGTTCATGTTCAACCTATAGCTCTGCTCGCTATAGATGAAACTCAGTCTCCTATCCCATATCATATTTTTTTGGTGAGACATTTTCGTCGATTATAAAATTGGTAGTACTTTATCACACATACATGTTGAAAATTGTTGAGCTAATTGACATAGGATATTTTATTCATAGAGCACCATTGTAGAGAGGCTTTCGGCTAGGAAGTGGACACCACATGCCTCTATTCCTTGGATGGATTCGGTGAGTGTTTGTTGTAAGAAATTGAGCCATATTTTAAATTTTGTAAGTTTGTTAGTGATTCGATATTAGTTCAGTTACTTAATCAAGAAATATGATCTTTGACTTGCAGTCGCCAGAGATGCACAACGGTCATAAATAGAGGCAATATGAATCACAGTCTGGAAAAAACAAGAGGAAGTTAGAGTTTTGATGTGTAGTCTAGGAAAAATATACTTTTGTTTACAAGAGGAAGTTAGAGTTTTGATGTGTGATCATGGACATATGTACTTTTGTTTACATGTAAATCATTGACATTTTTGATACATGTACATTGACGGGCCATCTAAGGGCCATTTATTTTTGTATTATATGAATTCCATGATATATTATATATTTAAGATTGTCTCTTGGCATCTTCACAATTCAATATTATGTGTGATCATACATATGTGGCCAATAATGTTTATATGCATAATGTTCTCAATTTTTTATAGATTGGACGATTGCATGGAGATATCAGTTATAATGTTGAGAAAAATGCACAATTACAACAATGCACGATGACAACAACGCACATTTACAATGTTCTTGACAATGATTCAATTGTATATACAATGTTAAATTAACAATATTAAATTGTACCCACACCAATTCACATTTACAACATGTTCTTGATCACAATCGAATTATATGAAATTGCATGTGAAATGATGTGACGCACATTATTCACCCAATGTACTAACACACTTAACATACAAAATAATAAACTAATACAACTAAGTGATGTACATAAACTCCTAACCCGGATAAAAATGTAACAAGTGGGACAAACACACATAGGCTATGCATCTAGATTTTCACACACATGTGATGCACTCATGCAACCCATATAAGCAGGTTAAATTTTATTGTGATGACAAATCATATAACAAAATGAACATGGGCATGCACATAATTTCAATGTGACACTATCCTATTAACATGACCCTTGACCCCTAAATCAATAATCCTTTTATCATAATCCCCACTCACAACTCACCAACTACACTCAAATCCTTTTTATCCTAACCCACTACCACTGGTAATCCTAACCACCTAATGCATCTCATGTTTCACCTCAGTCACATAAGCACCCAATGTACTCAATTGACACACATAAGGAACAAACCAATCTAACTCAAGCACATGAATACTTAACCCAAATAAGCACATATTGGACATATTCAAGGATTCACATAGATGGCACACCTATGGAACACACTTATTTATCCCACATAGGTGATACTTATCTTTTACCTTGACCCACACAACCCCTATAACACTAATCCATATACCACAATACCATTTATGGCTAACCCACTACCCCCAAAATCCCCAACACACAACCTACTAATGATCCTAACCCTAACTACCTAAGTCACTTTGCAACATACCTAACACACATAAGCACCCAACACACCCAAGCAACTAACCCAACCAAGTGGAACACATAAGCACCTTACCCACATAAGAACGTAACAAACATAAAGGATGCACATAGTTGGCACACCTAAGTGATACATCTGTGTGGCCCACACAAATGAATAATTGTATACCCCACAAAAATTTACAAATGACTTGAATACTTGTCCAATTCAAATGAAAGAGATTAGCAAGCCCGACAAAATATTATTCGCAAGTGGTGCCTAAGATACCACAAGGACAAGTCAAGGAAAGTGACAAAGCTAGAAAGGATCAGAGAGGTATCATTCATGAAACACCACCTCCCTTTTTTATTTTGAACTATTTTGAATTCTTAAAAACAACATTAATTGCTCAAAATGAAAATATAGTGGAACACTAAGGACACGTCAAATGTCGTGGCACACTAAGGACATAGAAATCTATTAAGAGTGCAATGTGGTGGATTTGAGTGCCACTCTTTAAATGTCTAGTTATACAATCAAAATCAAAATATTGCAAAGTTGACCCCTTTGTGCAAAAAATGCAAATACCCTTACTGGGTGAAACCCTAGTCTCCAAAATCGTCCTATAAGGAAATCTCTATGCCTTAGACCCAGAGGAGAGGGGTAAACCTAGCATCAATTCAATGTCCTGAATCTAACGGAGTCAATGGTTCGTCAATCCGAGCCATGGTCACCATTCTATGGTCCATTACAACTCGCACGCTATAAGCTTTCAGGGACACCTGTTGAATCCCTATTGAGGGCATAGAATTCCAACTGTGCAACAAAATTGGGTTCCAAGAGGTCTTGCAAGTGTGTCTAGGAAGGTTCCAAGTGGGAAATCTAGCCACAAGTTCTCGGTCGAGGAATTTGCAAAGTTGACCTCTATGTGCAATAATTGCAAAGTCCCTTACTAAGTGAAACCCTAGTTTCCAAAATCGACCTAGAAGATGATCTACGTGCCATGGACCTAGAAGAGAGGGGAACCCCTGACACTCTCTTGATGTCTTGAATCCAACAGAGTTGACGATTCATCGATCCGGGTCATGGTCACCATTCTATGGCCTGTTACAACTCGCACCGTAAAGGATTTTAGGGACACCTGTTGAATCCCTATCGGGGGCATAGAATTCCAATCGTGCAACAAAATTGGGTTTTGGGAGGTCCTGCAAATGTATATATGAAGGTTCCTCATGGGAACACTAGCCACAAGCTCCCCATGGAGGAATTTGCAAATTTGACCACTATGTGCAATAATTGCAAAGTCCCTTACTAAGCGAAACCCTAGTTTCCAAAATCATCCTAGAAGATGATCTTTGTTCCATGGACCCGGAAGAGAGGGGTACCCTTGGAACTATCCCAATATCCTAAATCCAACAGAGTTGACGATTCATATATCTGAGCCACGGTCACCATTCTATGGCCTGTTACAACTCGCACCCTAAAGGATTTCAGGGAC